>PVIA01002691.1:0-197166 GCA_004024845.1 Tonatia bakeri | reverse complement strand
AGAGGGCTGCTTTAATGTGCCGTGCCCTGGAGCCGGAGGGGCGGGTCCTGGGCACCGACAAAGGTGGAGGACAGGGAGCCACTGGGGAAGCTGAGACGGAAGATGGTGGTGAGAAAGGATTTATCCTCCTTGTATCATGCACCTTGGTTGCTAAATATTTACATATTCCAGCTGCCCTGGTCTCTCACCATCTCTCCATCCTCTACGCTTTTGTGGCACAGTCTATGTCCATCTTGTGGGCAGTGTGCCGCCTAGTTACAGAGTCCTGTGTGTGTTTGCCCGTCTCCCAGTCGGTGTGAGCTTTGGAGGGCGAGGACGGAGACTGACGTTCCTCAGGCATTCCTGCAGTGCCTGCGTTAAGCTTCATAACATGGCACAACCCACACAGAAAGACTTTGCAAACCATAAACTGCCAAATAAATATGAGGGCTTACCGTTATAGTACAAATTTAATAAAGGCATCGTGAATAAAAGAAGAATTCATGTTAGTGGGCAAAAGCCACTAACCAAACAGGAAAGGTAAGTCTGTTCTTGGCTCAGAGGCACTAGTAATCACCAGTTCCACCTTCATATTTTATTGTTGTTTTTTTTCTTTAAGGAGCATTTAGAAGACTTTGAGATGCTGTCCTTTTGGCTTTCCAATACTTGTCACTTCCTCAACTGCCTCAAGCAGTACAGTGGAGAAGAGGTAGGACACTGGCCTGGGCTGTGCTCGGTGCTGACTGCTGCTCTGTGGCTGCCTCGGCTCGCTGTGGGGCCAGGACCTGGGGCGCCCAGCTCAGGGACGGCCTCTGCACCGCCGGCTTTCTCTCCTCCCTGCCAGGGGGCCCACTTCCTGTTGCCCGGTAGACGGAAGTCACAAGCAAAGGACTTCTAGAAAGAGCCTTACACATTGGGCATGGTACTGAGCCTCAGTTTCCTTGAGTTTTAAATCGATGAGATGGATTAGATAATCTTTAAGTTTCTTCCTGGTTGTGAAATTCTGAAGTTTTTAGTATTAGGACTCTAAAACACAGCCTTTAGTTCAACACGCCTGTTTCCTCAGAGTCGTTCTCTCCGGTTGTTCCCCCACAGTCTGTAACTCCTTCGCCGTGGCGACCCTGCCTCTGCGGGGCTGACATCGTGAAGGAGTGTCCCACCTGCAGGCGCTCACAGAGCAAAGTTTCCTCGACCAAATAGCAAAACGGCTTTTCGGGTGGTTACTGCTCTCTGAAATAGTTGCACCGTCTTATAGTCCCATCAATAGCGAGGTTGCCAGTGTCTCAGACCTTCACCAACTCTTGGTACTGAGAGACTTACCATTCACCAGTTTCACTGGCGTAAACGGTACTTCGTTGACTTGAGCTGAAGTCACTTGATCACCAGTGAGATCAAGCATCATTTCATGTGCTTACTGGTCTTTTGGGTTTCCCTGTAAACTGCCTAGTTACATCCACTTTTTCATTTTTCTTAGGGGTGATTTTTTTACTTATTTATAGGAGACCTTTCTACATTATGGATAGATTGTGGCATGTCTTCTAGTTTTCTTTATGGAGTCTGTGTCATACACAGTTTTTTAATTTTATGTGCTTAAATCTATCCTACCCTTTTATGTTACACATTTTACGAAATTTTTCTCTACTCTGAGATCATGAAGATATTCTCCTGCTTTCTTCTAAACTCTTAAATTCAAACTTAGAATACACTAACTTACTTATCTAATTTATTTATGCTTCCTTTACTAACTTACTTGTGCTTTTATTATCCAAGATTGGTGTGATTAGCTATTCCACATTAATTTGTGAGGTATGACCTCACGCCTTCTTCTCCATGGCTAGCCAGCTGTCCCAATGGAGAGAAAGTAAAGTAAAATATGAAAGTATTCCTACTAGTACCGTAGAACAGAAGGAGAAATAAGGAAAGAAGATCCAAGCTCTGACTAAAAGGAACACCAAGGTGGGGCGGGGGCAGACAGACCATCCATTTAAGACACACTGGCACCCCGGCACACTCAGGGAGGAGGATATTCCCCAACGGCGTTTATATTTGGATCCTGTTTCTGCCCCCTTCAGCCAGGTAGACAATGTTCTTTTCCCTGAGTGTTTTTCCAGTTTCTGTATTTTTATTTCTAAAATTTTACCTCTGCCTTTTATCCTAGTGTGCTATTCTTGTCTTTATGTTTTCTTTTTCTTTTCTGTCTTTGAACACATTAAAGATATTGCATTCATGTGCTTGGGCTGCTATGTACAAGATTCCGTAGACCGGGTGACTTCAACAACAGAAACTCATTTCTCACAGCTCTGGAGACTTGAAGCCCAGACCAGGGTGTCCGTGGGGCTGGTGTCTGGAGAGACCTCTCTTCCCGGCTGGCAGACAGCCACTGTCTTGCTGTGGCCTCACATGGCCTTCCCTCTGTGCATGCGGGCAGAAGGAGAGGGATTGAGCTCTTCAGTGTCTCTTATTATAAGCACACTCATGCTAACAGATGAGGCCCTATCCTTATGGCCTCATTGGACCTTTGTTACCTTCTTAAGGGCCCCATCCGTAAGTGCAGCCATGCTGGAGGTAAGGGCTTAAGCATATGGACTGGGAATAAGGGGGAAACATGAACATTCAGTCCATAACCCATATTTTCTAGTATTTCTGATTGGTCTGTACTCTGTAATTACAAAGTTATGAATCTCATTTATCTACTGACCTCTTACAGCACTTGTTTCCTTGGCTGCTTTGCGGTTTTCTCCATGGGCTTCCACGGGAGTGGTTTTCTGCTGGGGTTTACAGGCTCCAGGGGCACGTATTTGCAGGAGGAGCAGGCAGTACAGTGACATTCAGTTAGTCATGGGAAACAAGTGCGGCCCCAAACATCACAAACTGTTTAAACACAAATCAGACATTAAATTTTAAACTGTGGGGGTACAGTAGAAGCTGATTGTACCATTGTAATACCATTAGCAGAGATAGTATTTGCATTTCCTACATGTCTATATTATTTTAATATTTTATATGCTCAAAATCACTTTCAGGAATTCATGAAACATAACAGTCCACATCAGAATAAGAACTGCTTGAATAATTTTGACCTGTCAGAATACAGACAGATTCTCAGTGATGTGGCTATACGAATATACCATCAGTTCATTATCGTGATGGAAAATAACATTCAGCCAATAATAGGTAAGAAAAGAATTGATAACCAAAAATATTTATAGTAATACTGAGCCCCTAAGAAACAAACTAGGTGAATGGAATGTGTGGTTACACAGAATATAATTTTAAAACCAAGAAAATTTAGTGGTGTATATGTCTACTTTTTAATTCTTTCATTGCTTATAACAATTACATATACAAAAGTACCTGGTTCATACTTTTCCTTCCATAAGGGTGATGCATCCTGAAGGGAAAACCTTGGGAGAATTGCTGCTATTTATAAGACTAATCCTGTGTTTTAGCCAAGTATTTTTGAAATCCCAAAGCCCCTCTCAAACTCATATACGATCTTCAATTTTCTGAAATTTAAATGCTTTCAGTTTTAAATGGCTCCGGACCATGAGTTACTGTGCTAACCTGCTCTCTTTCCTGTGATTCTGAAAGCAGAGATGCTCCAGGTGGAAATCCCCCCACCCCCGCCCCACAGCCTGGTGCTCCCCAGTCCCTGGTTCTCTGGCTTTCTCTGTCACCACTCTGTCCACTACTCACTCTGGTAGAAAAATGCCACCTCCTGAAACAGACAGATGAGAGCCGTGACAAGTGCCCTCTGGGTATCCCCACTGTGAACGCAAGCAAAGCCTCATCTCCCCCGCAGTGCCAGGCATGCTAGAGTACGAGAGCCTGCAGGGCATCTCTGGCCTGAAGCCCACGGGCTTCCGGAAGCGGTCGTCCAGCATCGACGACACGGACGCCTACACGATGGCCTCTGTCCTGCAGCAGCTGAGCTACTTCTACAGCACCATGTGCCAGAACGGCCTGGACCCCGAGCTCATGAGGCAGGCTGTGAAGCAGCTCTTCTTCCTGATCGGGGCAGTCACCCTGAACAGCCTCTTCCTGCGCAAGGACATGTGCTCCTGCAGAAAAGGGATGCAGATCAGGTGAGGCCCACGGCCCTCCCTCCAGAGAGGCTGGCGGGAAAGAAGGGCCCTTCCTCCAGAGAGGCTGGCAGGAAAGAATGCTCCTCAAGTCCGAGGCCACGCTCCTGCCCCCCTTCCACGGGAGCTGCAGTGCTGGGGAGGGGCAGGGGGTGTGTATACAAGGTGATTCTTAGAACCTTGGAGATGTCTGCTCTCTGACGCCCCTCCTCCCGCACCTCTAGGCCACGCTACTTGACTAGTCATTGTATGTCAGTCCCACCCTCCATGGTTATCAGACACTCAACCGGTATTTACTGACCACCACCTCTGTGAGTAGCACTGCCTGGTAGAGAGCAGGAACCCAAAGCAAGGGCAGTTTGATCCCTACCCTTGAGAAGTTCAAAATAGCTAATAATTCAGGGCAACAATGATTAAGTCAGGAGGGAGTGGTACGAAAGGTGCTTCGGAAAAGAGAGATTTTAATGGACAGAAAAGATACAAAAGCCTCAGAGCTGTGTATCGAGTGATGTTAACGAGGAAGAAGACCGTCCCGGGCAGGGGGCACTGGGGGCAAAGGCACAGCACAGCAGCGGAACTGAGTGAGGACCCCTCCTCCGGCGGCGGCAGACAGCTCTGTGCAGATGAAGCAGAGGTTCGTTTTGGGAGCAGGCAGAGCAGTGGATCCAGACCGGAGGGTCTGGAACGCCAGGCTAAGGCATTTGGAACTCGTCCTGAAGAATGGTAATGCACAATTTTGAGGTGTGTTGGCTTCTCTTTGTCTCTAATGGAGGAAACAGCCCCTGAGCTACTGTTTGAATTAGTGCTGTCAAGCGATCAGAAAACACATGATACGGGGTGGATATATGAGGTTTTTATAGTGTGTCCGGGGGTAAGATGCCCGTGTGTGAGAGGAGGAGCCGGGGCCAGAAGAGGATGGCTGTGATGTCAGGGAAGGGACAAAGGAAGTGTATGAAGCCAAGAAAGGGGCGTGAAGCCTCCATCCATCTTTTCACATCACTGACACTCGGAGTTGGGCATCCCCACAAGCCAGACTGACAAATTTCCAGGACACCAGGTTACAGTTTTCAGCTGAGGGGTCGTCGGAAGGACTGGGCGTTGTGGACCTTTATCTCTTCCCTGAGAAATGAAGAGAAACCTACCCTCTGAGGTCAGGTTCAGTCCCATTTCAAGTAAAGCCATAAACCTAAATGTGCCACCAGAGCCATTGTTAAACAACTCTCAATCCATTAGTAGGTCCTCTAAGATGCGTGAACATGAGGCATGAGTGACAAGGGACATGAGCAAGACACCCAGGTCTAGATCCCGTAAACCAGGAGCCACAACCTGTTAGGAACCGGGCCAGGAGTGCCGCTGGCTCTACCAGTCTGAGCCCCGCCTTCTGTCTCCCCCACCCCGTCCACAGCTGACCAGCCAAGCTCACCTGAGACCTGCCTCCTTCCTTGCCCCTCTGTCTTCCACCAGACTGGGCCCTGGTGCCAAAAAGGTTGGGGACCACTGCAGTAAACAGCTGCTTTCGGGACACGCAGCATCTGTTCCCACAGTGCTCTGTGCTTCTTCCTTTCACCAGCTGCAAGCAGCCCTCCGAGAAGTGATGCCCTTACAGGGAACTGCTCTGAGCAGCACATGCATTGCAGAGGCAGCCATTCATTCAGATACTTATTAAGCTCCTGCCGTGCACAAGTCCCACCAGGATTTGGGGTGGCTTTACAATGAAAACATAAGCAACATAATAAAACATGAACACAAGTAGGACATCAAGACCAAAGAAAAGAAAAAAATTTAAGCAGTGAACAGAATAGCTTGAAAACAAGCTCTGGGCTTTCTGGCTGCCAGGACAAAAAGCTAAACATCTTGGCTCTCTGGTCCCACCGGGTGAGGTGCGGCAGACCAGTTCCTGGGAAGACAGAAAGATTTTCCTAGTGCCTAATTCTTTTTTGTTCCTAGTCATGAGTTATAAAAGTAATATATCACATGGGACTTTGTGTTGTTTTCACTTTTTGGCTAAATTAAATGCTGTGAACATTTGTGGACAGTTATTGTGTGGACATGTTTTCAGTCCTCTTGAGTACACATCCAGCCGTAGAATTGCGGGGTCACATGGTAGATTTATGTTAACATGTGGAGGAACTGCCAGACTGTTTTCCTTAGCCGCTACACCATTTTACATTCCCACTAGCAGTGGGTGAGCATTCTCGCACTCTCGTGCACCAGAGAGGTTGAGTAACTTTCCAAGCACACGCCGTGGATTGGTAGGACTAAAACCCATGCATCTTAACTCATAAACCTATGAGAAATGAAGAGAAACCTACTCTCTGAGGTAGGTTTCAGCCCTATTTCAAAAAGGAGAATAAAAAAGCCCAGTGGACTGAAGGAAAGCCTTAGGATCTGTAGAACCACGAATCATGGTCCAACCCCTCATGTTACAAATGAAGAAACTGCTGGACCGTGGTCCTGCTCCCCTCGGTGAACTCCGGCGCCCTCTCAGGACACACCAGGGGATTCAGCACCCTCCCCTAGCAAGTTCTAAATGGATTGCCCACCGTTCTCTGCTCCTCTGGCTTTTACTCCAGGTGCAACATCAGTTACTTAGAAGAATGGCTTAAAGATAAGAATTTGCAGAACAGCTTGGCCAAGGAAACTCTGGAGCCCCTCTCTCAGGCAGCCTGGTTGCTTCAGGTCAAGAAGACCACAGACAGCGATGCCAAGGAGATCTCTGAGCGCTGTACCTCACTGTCGGCTGTGCAGGTAACCAGGCTTGCTGAGCGTCCGCCTGACCTTCACCGACAGGTCTTCCCACTGGTGTCACCTTTCCTGGCCTAGCCAGCCATGGGGTGCACCTGAGTCTCTGTGTGCTTTCGGGGGGCATAGTGTCTCCCATAGCCCACCCTCTTATCTAATAAGCACCAACTCCATGCCTTAAACACGCAAAAGTATGTATGACACATTCCCTCGTCACTGAACTTACGGATGTGCAGGGTGGGGGGTGGAGGCTGGCAGTGGAACTGTCTTACTGTCATCTGATGTGGGATTTGTCTTTGCTCCCTTCTATGTGTTTTCTTTTCTTGGAAAGAAATAACACATGGTTCCCAGAGCCAAATTACAGCATAGAAACACTACCTGTGGTTCCCAGCTGTTCCAAAACCACCAGAACCTTGTTTCAGGGACAGAGCCGTCTTTTTTCACAGCCTAACACCATCTTCTGTGTGGTTTGCAGATCATAAAGATCCTTAATTCATACACACCTATAGATGACTTCGAGAAAAGAGTGACTCCGTCCTTTGTTCGCAGAGTGCAGGTGAGATCCTTAAGAATGTGCCTTTTAATTATTAGTATGAGAAAGTGATATTTAATTAGCATTACAGAAAGCTAGGATTAAAGTACATTCCCTAAACGTGCACCCAAAAGGCACCCAGAGAAAGCAGCAGGAATTTGCTCCATCAGATCCCCCAGTTTCCAGAGCCCACACTAGCCCCGTGGGGAGGGAAAGCCAGCGCCAGGTGGGACTCACATTCTGTGATCCTTCAGCAGGTCTTGTTTCTTGTCAGTCTTCGAGTGCTGTGCAGGGGGCAGGGGCCGGACGGAAACGGAGACCTGCGTACCCATTCTCCTATTTTAGTCCCGAAAGTTTCTTACCCCATGAATTAGGGCAGCAGTTCTCAGAGTTTGGTCGAGGACCCCTGGGGGTCCTTGAGACCCTTTTTGGTAGGTCTGCAAAGTCTTCTTTTTTCCAATTGCTTATCTGTAGGAGGCCAACTTTTTTTCTTACACTTCAACCACAGTTATGCATTGCAGTAGGTTGAATGCAGAAGGAGATCCGAGATCCCACCCGTCATATTAAGTCAGACAGTAAAAAGATATATAAAAATATAAGATAATACCACTTCTCACTCATCTTTTTAGTTTTCAAAATGTAGTTATTTTTCAATAAAAATATATGAATATGTGTTGGTTTTGTTCTTGTTATTTTAATGAATAAATACACTTTAAGTTACTGCTTTCATTACTAATATGGTAAATATCAATAGTTAGACCTATATATACAAAGGTTCTAGGAGTCCTGAATAATTTTTAAGAGTATAAAGGGGTCCTAAGACCAAAAAAGTTTGCAAAACACTGAGTAGAAAGATGAGTGTGATAAAAATTTAATACTTGAGATCTACTCGTAGCTGGGCTTAGAATTATGCCATGAGGACAGATAAGAGGAGAAAACGGACTGATGTAGTCAGCCCATCCTGCAGGAAATTCGCTTCCGGAGAGAAGCACAGCGAGGGGGTGCTCGTGAGAGCTGGTCCGGAGGTGCCGGCAGACCCTTCCGCCTTGGAGCTGCCCTAGGAAAAAACCCTTTGTGTTATCAGTGTCCCATGATTTCGAAAGGAGCGTTTCACTAGAGACGGAGTGGTTGTGCTTTCCCTGCCCCTGGCTCCCAGGCAGCCCCACAGCAGAATGCTCACACTCCCTCGCTCACGGCCCTCTGGTTCTCGTTTCAGGCTCTCCTGAGCAGCCGGGAGGACTCCTCACAGCTGATGCTGGACACCAGATATCTCTTTCAAGTCATGTTCCCTTTCACGCCCTCCCCCCACGCTCTGGAAATGATCGAGATCCCCAGCAGTTTCAAGCTAGGCTTTCTCCGTAGATTATAGCGGGGAAAAGAGAGTAAATGCATGCTTCCCTCAAAAGCTAAATGAAGGTCAAATCTGAGGGATGTGGTTTATTAATTGGAACTGGATAATGCTCTACCATGATTTAAGGAAGAAAGTAAGAATTCTCCCAAATGGGTCACATTTCTCTCGCTCACAGTGATGGCGCTGCCACTGGCACATCTTGTAAAAATTAACACACACCAGCTGTGGCCTTGTCCAGCTTGGGCATCTCAGCTGGCTTTTACTAGAATTCTGGAAGGCTCATATTTTCTTCCAGGTGTCTCTTGGTTGAGATCTATCTTGTGACAGGGCTCCACTCAAAGGGGCATAAGATCCAGGGACACGGTGTCTCCCAGATTTGCTAAGGCTCATGTGAAGCCTGGGCACATTTATGATGCTGCAGGGGAGTCCAGGGCTGAGTGCTCCAGACAGTAGTCCCATCTGCCTCAGAGTCCTGCCCAAAGGCCCTCACCCCGTGCCTGCTGGGGCTGGGGGGAGGAGTCAGGGGTGGTTCCCTGGCTCTTCACTAAAAATGCTCCCGAATAAAAAATATTTATTATTTCAGACCCTTCTAATTTTTAAAAAGACTTTATTTATTTATTTGTAGAGAGGAGACAGGAAAGAGAAAGGGAGGGAGAGAAACATCAATGTGTGGCTGCCCCTCACTGGGGACCTGACCCACAGCCCAGGCATGTGCCCTGACTAGGAACCAAACCTTTGGTTCACAGGCCCGCCTTCAATCCACTGAGCTACACAAGCCAGGGCTAATTTTTAAAAGAATACTCAATCTGAAATGAATCATATGAAGTATTTTATGTATATATCTATTTAAAACCAACATGTTATCAAAGCTTAATTGCCACACTACTTAACCATCTCCCCCAAAAGAACCTTTAAATTTCGTCTGCCAATATATTTGCCATCATTTTTCATTGTTTAATATCTTTCATACAATAACTTTTAAAAACTAAGTTTTAAAAGTCAATGTAAAATATAGATTTAATTTAGAAAAGCACTTAATGATTTTCTCTCTTACCAGCATTCAAATATTTTCTAAAATTTCCTTATACAAATAACTGAAGAATTACCTCCCTTTCTTCCTTTTGAGAAGTCTGTGCTTCCCAAGTTTTATGGGAACTAACTATTCCTCCCCCCACACACACACCTTCTCACTCCTTCCTGTCAGACCATAAAACACTGTGTGTGGAGCCCTCCTAGCCTGTGGCCCCTGTGCCCTTTGCAGCACCCCAAGAATCCCAGCCAGCCCTTCTGTTTCTGACAGAGTCACAGGCAGTAGGGGTGGTTCCATAACACAGACATCTGTCTTAGAAGTGGGGATGGTGCATGATTATGGAGCAACATCACCCTGCTAATATGTAATAATGTCTTTTCACATTATCAGTAATTTAATTTACTTCATTTAGATACATTGTATATGAAGAAATGACAAATAGAACTTTGTAATATTTTAATCATTGAAATAAATTCCCATATGAATTGGGTCAGGTTCTTTTCATTGTTAAGTTATATTTTTCTTAAGTACGCAAGTTCGTTTGTTTTCCTTAGATTTTATTTATTTTTAGGGAAAGGAAGGGAGAAAGAGCAGGAGAAAAACATCAGTGGGTGGTTGCATCTCACACACCCTCTACTGGGGACCTGGCCAGAAACCCAGGCGTGTGCCCTGACTGGGAACTGAACCAGTGACCCTTTGGTTTGCAGGCTGGCACTCAGTCCACTGAGCCATACCAGCCAGGGCCTAAGTACACAAGTTTTAATGACTTTCTTTAAGGGTCATACTGGAACCTTTATAGAGCCATAATATCTCATAAAACCAAGAATCCCTCCAGAGGAAGTAAATGCACCCGAAGTCCTGCCTTGGGCTGCATCTCTGTGGGGCTCCCCAAGCTGTGCCAGAATGAGGGGCTACTTGGGGAGAGTCGCCTGGGTTTCTGCTCCGCACCATGGCCGCCTCCGTGCCCCTTCCAGACCTTCCCCAGGCCACACGGAGTCCGTCTCCCTTCCTCTTCGGCTCCCGTAACTTGGGGTCACGCCTGTGTTACAGCACTCACCCTGGGCTGTGAGCCAGTAGCTTGCCCATCTCCTCTGCCAGCCGGTGCAGTCCTGGAGAGCAGGTCCACACCTTACCACACATTCATTCCTCTGGATGCTGGCGAGGTGGGAGAAGTGCAGGAGCAAAGTCCCAGTAAGGGTGGCAGGATTGGACACTGGGCCAGCCCTGGGCAGGAGTGGATCTGGTGTGGGGACAAGACAAGGGGACCTGCAGAGACTGAGAAATGCATGGAAAAGGGGAAAGGGGAGCACTCACCCCACAGGCTCCATCAGTTCTTCAAGGCTGAAGGGGGCAGGGTTGGCCAAAATTAACGAGGTGCTGGTGGGAGGAGCACTGAGGAGGCAGGAGGTGCCATCTAGTCACAGGTGAATGTCAGGTTACTCAGTGGAGCAGGTTGTGGATTCACGGGGTCACACCTGTGAACTCTGCCTCCTCAGAGGGGAGAGAACAAAGCCCAAAAACTGATCAACAAGGTTCTGATGGCACCTGGCAGTGCGGCTGGGCAAAGGGTTCAAGGGGTGAGTCCGTGATGCGAAGGGCAGTGGGTGCCCCAGCAGTGAACACAGGGCTGCGGGGGGCGGGGGTGGCAGGCGGGACGGAGCAGCTGAGCCTTGCAATGCCCCAATAAGGAGATTAGTTGTGCTGAGTCCCTTCTGCACCTGCAAGCTAGTAGCTCCAACTTCTCACCTTTCTGCTGATCAGTTCCAAGTGTTAACTCCTGAAAGGTATGTATGTGTTAACGTAAATTAGACTGTTTCTTAAGAGCTCAGAAAAGTGTTCAGACATGCATGTAGCAAGGTGTTAACAGTGGTCTTTCTATGTGGTGGGAACATCCAAACGTCCTAATTTTTCTACAATTCACATGCATTCCTTTTGAAAGAGTATGATGTTTTGTTTTTAAAATATGTTCAGCATTGGCACCAGGGGAAGTTAATTGTCTTTAAAGCCATTTGATCGGTTTTAGAAATGGATCCAGGTAACACTCTACACGTCACCGTGAGCCTCAGAGAGCAGCGTGCAGCACTGAGGGGTCTTCAACACTGAACACTGACCGTAGTAAGTCTGAGATGCATCCACACTGTCCCAGGGATCAGTAGTCTGTCCTTCTTACTGTGTGAACATGCCATGAATTGTTTATCTTGTCTACTATTGAACATTTGGGTTTTCCAGTTTGGAGCTATTATTAATAGAGCACTATGGCATTCTTATTTTTCTTTCTTTTTTTTTTTTTTTTGATACCAATTTATACTCCCCACAGCAAGGAAAGAGGTCCAGTTCTCCACATCCTCGCCCACACTTCGGGTTGTTAGTATCTTTCATTTCAGGAATACTAGTAGGTAAGTAGTGATGTCACAATGTGATTTGAATTCACTTTTCTTTGGTGATTAATGATGTTGAGCTTTTTAGACTATGTTTATTGGCCATATGGATGTCTGTATTTGTAAAGTGTTCAAGTCCTTTGCACCTTTAAGTAGTGATTTTTATTGAGATATAATGCACCTAACAAATAACTCACCATCTAATCCCAGAGCTTTCCCATCACCCCAAAAAGAAACCTTAAAGAAACCCTTTAAGCAGTCACTCCTCACCCCCAACCCCACCCCACCCCTCAGCAACCTCTAATCTACTTACTGTCTCTGCAGGTTTGCCTATCTTGGACATTTCATATGAAAGGAAACATAATTTGTGGCCTTTTATGTCTGGCTTGTTTAACTTAATGTTTTCAGGGCTCGTCCTTGTTGTAGCAGGTATCAGAACTTTAGTCTTTGTTGCCAAATCACATTCCACTGTATAGACACACCATTACACACAGATACATTTTGTTTATCCACCCATCGGCTGACAGACATTGGAACTGTTCCCATGTTTTGGCTTAACTGCTGCTACAGGCATACACCTTCCAGTGTTTATGTGAACGTATGCTTTCAGTCATCTCGGGTGTGCACCTCGGAGTGGATGTACTGGCCCACACGGTAACGCCCCTGTGGGACTCTCTGTGTAAGCGCCAGTTCTCCACGCGGCCGCACCATTTTACACACCCACCAGCAGAGTACGAGGGTTCTTATGCCCATTTTTGATTTGGTCGATGAAGCATTATTTGAAAAGTAAAAACTGCAGATACCCCATATGTCCAACAATAGAAGATCAGTTTAATAAATGATGCTCCATAGTATAGAATAATTCTCAAGCTATTCCCAGAAAAACAGACAGATCTAACGTACTAACAGAACAAGTTAGGTGAAAAACAAGTAGCTGACAGCCCATCTGTAAGGCATCAGAAAAGTCTGGAAGAACCGCACCAATCTAAAGGTGCATGGATGTGGGACAGGTGATAGGGACTTTCACTTCTGACTTTATAACTTTGGCATTAACTCTTTTTTAAAATGTGGGCTTTGGGGTAATTTTTAAACTATATATTTAAGTGAAACATTTCCAAGAAATTTTGTGATTGGCGAAGGAAGGGTTAGGGGAAGTTTTGAGAAGGCCTATGATCTCTTTCTACACAGCAGCTTCACATCAAAACTTGTTAAAATGGGGCATTTTTATCTTTTTCTTGTCCGAATGCTCACTGAAGCATTGCTCTAGCTGTGGAAAGTTCCCTCGTCATAAAAAAGATGATTGACAATGAATACAATAGATTATACTAAAATTAAATCTAGCTCATGATATAAATACTAAGTGAAAAACATTCGGATATAAAAATATAAACAGTTCACATGAACAAATTGTCCTAAAAATCTATGCTTGCATACACCAAAGTGTGAAAAGATGTCTCTCTGGGCAGTGGGCTTATGGGTCATTCTTTTCTTCCTTACACCTTTTTGATTTTTCCAAACTTTCTACAATAATCATGTATAACACTTTCGGGTTTAAAATACTATCATCTTTCAGATTTGGTTTATAGCGTGCCCGTGTTTAACCAACCAGATCCAAAATGCTGGTTGTGTGATACGATTTGACTGATAAGACTCAAAACTTGTGGTCTGCATTAACATACGGTGTTTTCCAAGAATATGCAGTGATATATGAAGAAAAAACACAATTAGAAAAAACTAATGTCAAAACTTATATATGGCATCTAATTCTAAGTTTTAAAAATGTATACACATATGTTTATTAAGATATTGGAAGAAAACAAAATGCTAAGAGAAATCAATTATTTGTTAACATGGAGCACGTAGGTGACTAATTTTCCTTCTTTATGTTCTTGTTCCGATGGTTTATAGTGAACACAGGCAGCCCCTATGATTTAAAAGAAAATCAGTTTGGGGAGGACAACACTGTCTCCGTCCAGATCTGAGACGTCCACTGTTTCTTCCAGCTCCCTTCCAAAGCTCCTAGCCATCCTCCTGCGCCTTCTCCACCCGGCTCCCCTCGACCTTCGTCCCCGCAGTGCTGCTGTCCAGACCTCGGTCCCTCTTCCCCAGAACAGGTTCCAGTCTCCGGACCTGGCTGACATCCCTGCTGTGCCTTCTGCTCTGACCTATTTGTGGAAGCACAAATGCTGGAATAATCCGCTTAAATGACGTTGCTCCCTTGCTGAAAAACCCATGGCTTACTTTCCTGGTGCTGTACTTGGAATCCCCAGAATGACCTTGTGACTGGCCCCCTGGGCAGGCATGGGCAGTGGGGGGCGACATTACCTGGCCCCTGCCACAGGCCAGGCTCTGGTGGGCAGGCTGTTCGCATCCTTAACTCACTAGAGACAAAGCAGAGCCGCTGGGCAGCGCCAGCTCGATGGTAAGGGCCATGGACGCCCGCTAGACGCCCGCTACCTGCAGATTTGGGCTCCACCGCTGACTTTGAACTCGTTTCCTCCCTCGGCCTTTCCTCGGCTGTAACAACACAGAGGTCCTGCCTCCCTCCCAGGGTGGCTATGGGAGGTCAGGGCCAAGCACCCTGTGGTGGTCGGTAGCTGGTTCCATTCTTATCTCTCATCCTCAAGGGACTGTCCTCTACTCCTTTGTTACTCAGAGATCCCAAGAAGCATGCCAGCTGCCCCTTTGCTATGGGAGCTCCCCTTTCTCTCTCCAGCCCCATGGTGACATTCTCCTCAGAGGTATCCCCACTGCCCTCTCCCCCACAAACGCATCCCTTGCAAATTCGGCCCTGTTAAAGTGTTCGGGCCAGTGACTCAAGATGTCTGTAGACTCAGGGCATCATTTCCTTGAGCCCTGACATGGCCCGCCCTTTGGAACACCTGTTCAGTTGGCACCGCTCCGATAGATGACTGCCCCCAACCACTGTAACCTCCTGACCCTCCATCTCTGACAATGGCACCACGACCCCTCTGCCTCCCAAACAGAAACCTAGGAGACGCCGTAGACATGTCCCTGTCCTCACCCCCACACATCGCCAAGTCCAGCTCCTTCTCCTTCCTAACTGTGGTCCACATCCATCCCACAGCATTGGTTTAGTTCAGGCCTTCATTCTCTCTTGCCTGAACTGTGGCCATAGGCTCCTCTCTGCTTGGTCCACATCTGCAGCCTCCCCATCCCTCCTTTTGGCTGCTGCTGCCGCTGCTGCTATTATTACAGCCACTCACTGGGCAGCACATCTCTGGAGCACTCACTATATTCTGGCACTCACTTGAGCTAAGTGCTTCATGCACTGTTATTTAGAATTCCCCTGACAACCCTGTGAGGTGGATTCTAAGACCCTCATTTCAGAGATCAGCAAACCAAGATTCAGAGAGGGTAAGTAACTTGTCTAAGTAGGCGGGCCGGGATCCGAGCATCCAGAGCCAGCACCTTTAGTCACCAGGTGGTTCTGCTTTGAGGTGGCCCTCCCTTCAGTGGCCTGGGCCTGAGGACTTCTGGGGGTCTGTGGTTGTCACCTGGTTAGTGAGGAAGAGGGATGCTGCATTCCTGGCAGGGAGCCAACCCCACATGTCCTCGGCCTCCTGGCATTGGTTGGGGTCAGGCTCTACCATTTTTGACTCCTGTTTTTACTCCAAAAGTTCACCCTAAAGGGAGCAGTTTTTTCTTTTTAAGTTTCAAATTATACTATTCATTACAACCATGCTTTCTATTTTGAAGCCCCACAGAATTAACATCATTATACTGCAGGTGCTGACCAGGTAGCTCAGTTGGTTAGAGCGTCATCTACATTTGCCAAGGTCGTGTGTTCTGTCCCCAGTCAGGGCACATATAGGAATCAACCAATGAATGCACAAATAAGAGGAACAACAGATCTCAATCTCTCTCTCCCTCCCTCCCTTCCCATCTCTCTAAAATCAGTTTTAAGGAAATAGTGTGCCACAAAAATCAATTACATCCATGTCTGCAAGCTTCCAAAATAACCAGTTAAACAAATTCAGGAAAGCTATTGTCTGATGCTTTAAATAAATGTCTCGCTGGTTAAATAAATGAGTTGGTGTTGACCCAGCCTGCTGTAATGAATCAGAGGTTACAGATTAACCGCGGATACTTTATCGCACATGCAGAGGTCCGAACAACTACCGTGATGAAAGGAAGATGAGCTTTAAGAAAGCTTTTCCTGTTGGCTTTCTCACACACTTACATCCCTTTCTCTCTGTCTCTTTCAGCTTCATCTTGGGTTAAAGATGTGTGATCAGACCTTTCTAGTTAATGTATTTGGCTCCTGCGACAAATGTTTCAAACAAAGGGCTCTGAGACCGGTGTTCAAGAAATCTCAACAGCTCAGCTACTGTTCAGCATGTGCAGAAATTGTGAGTGTAACTTTTTAAAACTTTAAGTAGTTACCAATCTTAAAGCAATGTCTAACGTGAATGTCCTGTGACAGAGAGGTTGCCATAGAATCAGTGTACACACACAAACATTTTGAGCACAGCCAGGCTGGGTAAGGCAGGATAGCATGGGGGTTAGGGGCTTAAGGTGTGGACTCTGGTCTCTGACCCCTGGGTTCAAGTCCTAGCTCTGTTCTTTGGTCATCGTGCCCCATCTGTAAAAAAGGAACAATACCACCTATCTCATGGGGCTTCGTGAGAATCAGCTGAGTTTGCTTGATGAAGTGTTTAAAACAGTACCAAGCACAGGCAATGCCCAATGAATGTTATAGCTAGTATTATCTTTTTAGAGCTAATGCTTTTTTCTGTGTCTTCTATTAGTCTGCTTGGCAAGCAACCAAGCTAAAAGGGACACTGGAAAATAAACAGCCTGGGAGCATCTTTGCAAAGGCCCTGTGCCAGTTGCCACTGGGAACAGTCCTGTTGAAGACTGAACCACACAGGGCCTCGGTAATGAGCAAAATTAAGCCCAAGGAAAAGTGTTCCTTGAATCTAAGCGTTCAGTAAGGGCTAGGGACTGAACACAAATCCTGGCATTTTTCAAGTACACAAATCAATCCTCACTAGAGGTGGCTGTACACAGGTTTTATATCCAGATCTTTAATTATGAAAGATCTATATCCAGACCTGGCAGCAAAAAAATGTCCACAGCATAGCTGAAGCCCTAGGAATTGGTCGTATCTCAGAGGATTTGCAAAGCTCTGCTCAGTAATGTGGCTGAGCCCGGCCCCCACCTGGTCAAAAGTGGTAAAGCACTGTTTTCCAAGCCTAACAGAAAATCCTCTATTATTATTATTATTATTATTATTGGTTTTATTTATTTACTTTTAGAGAGGAGGAAAAGGAAGAAGAAAGAGAGGGCAACATAAGTGTGTAAGAGATACATTGATCAGTTGCACTCCCCCAACTGAGGGCCTGGCCTGCAAGCCCAGGCATGGGTCCTGACTGGGAATCGAACTTGTGACCTTTTGGTTCGCAGGCCGGCACTCAGTCCACTGAGCCACATCAGCCAGGGTGAAATCCCCAACGATTAACACAGTTTTTAAAACCCCACATCAAAAAGAAAGATGACTTTTACATTGTGCCTAACTAATGAGCAGAAGGCAGTATTCATCCTCCTGGTTCTGCTGTGATCCCTGACAGCAGTTTTAAAAAAAATACCCCCATAAAGAGAATGGCAAATAAACAGCCCTGGGTAGACACAGACTTTGGTACAGCTTAATAACCCTGGTGTCAGAGGTCAGGCTCCGTGTGGCGGGCTTCAACCTGCAGCACACTGTGTTCTGACCTTGGTTCTGCAAATCGTCAAACCCAGGCATGCACTTCTTAAAATACGCCTGCTTTCTGGTGGCTGCCCTACCACCCTGGAGCAGTGCTGTTTATTAATGTAGCTGTTCTGTTTTTTAAACAACTTCCTCTGTGGACAGAAGGAGCCCAGAATCCTAGTTCTGTAGCATCATAGATTCTTCCCAGGTCAGAGACCCTGCCCGGAGTAGTCTTCAGGGTACAAGCCCGTAGGGGTTCCCAAATATTCAGACAGGTGCCTTTGTTTGGGTGAGGGGGCATCCAAATGACGAATCTTTCATCCAGGTGTTTGGGATTGTGTAGACGACAACCTCCAGTGGGCCCCTCTCATGTCTAGGGGCAACCCTGTGTCTCCCCCACTGCTGAAACCCAGCAGATCTCCATACTCCTCGCTGAGAAAAAGGACTGAGCACCGAAGTGCAGGACAGCACTTTTCCAGCTATTAAAAGGTTGCATGGCCTTATCTCTAAATGATAGACTTTCCAGATCCGCAGGTGTTTGGAATTTCTTTTACACACAGAACCTCCAGAGGAGGGCGCACGCAAGCATAAAGCACCCCTCACCCCAGGTCTTCACAGGCTGGCAACCTCACATATCCCACAATGGTCCCGGAGGTGTCGGCCTGAGAAGGTGATGAGAGGACCCTTATGAGAAGTGTCCCCTCATGTACCTCACGTGAATTGCTCGTGTATCAGGCAGCCTTAATAATAACAAGCCCATGCTGTGTGCCACGCATTGCTCCGAATGCACTATATAGTCACTCCTGATGAGGAAGGTGTCGTCGCCACTTACAGATGAGGAGCCTGAGACACAGAGAAGTGAAGTAAATCACCCAAGGCCACACAGCAGGGCCAGGCTTGCCCCTCAGTGAGTCCGATCTATACAGAGCCTATGCTCTTAGCCTTTTGCTCTGCCAACTCTGAAACGGAGCCATAAATAGTTGAATGTATCTAAAACACGTATATTTTATATACTTGATTTATTTTATTTTCAAGTACATGTTTTATGTATGCATCTGTTTTCTACATCCATTTATAAACTAACATTAACTAAGCACCTAATATATTAATATGAATAATAATATTAGTATGGATTAGTTCCAATTTTTCTTAAAGAGGGCTCAGGATAGCAAGTCAAGGCTGCACTCCTCAGGAAAGGAGGGGGTACAAAGAGGGTGGGGTTAAGACCCAGATTCCCCTTGGCGATGTCTCACTTTAGAATTTGTAACTTTGATCTGCCTTTCCAGTCTTCACACAAACACACATGCAGGCTCATAGGGAGTGAAAGAGGAAGAAGCCACAAGTTGGGTCCTCCAAACGGGAGTCCTGAAGCTTGTGACTGAATGGAGCCAGACTGACTGGGTCCAGATTTTGCCTTCGCCTCTTGGAAGTGTAAACCGAGCAAATCCTTTAACGTGTCTGTGCCTCAGTTGTCTCGTTTGTAAAATGGGAATGATGACAGCACCCTTTCAGGGTGACTGTTGTGAGTTATTAATGCAAAACGCTGGCACTGTAGGGGACTGGAAAGAGGGATGCTCGCGTCCTGGAGAGAACTGTAGTGACCCTCCATTCTAAAGTGGAGGAAGCTGCCTCAGAAGTGACTAGTCTGAGATCACTGGGCACCGGCTCGAAAGCCCGCGTCTGGCCCCCGTGTGCTATGTCCCCACACTGCCCCCAGACTTAATTCCCGAGTGAAGAAAGGGAAAGCAAAACCAGGAGCGGGCATGCTAAGACCCCAGAGCTTCTCGGAAGCCAGAATTCGTTTTTTGTATATTTAAGTCAATAAATGAGGCAAGTTTCCGGTTCGCGGTCGGGGAAGCGACAGATCAGTGATGCGAGCCGGACCACGTTGCCCTGTCCCCCCGGGTTCCTGCCACTAGAACCCTCAAGTCCCAGTGAAAGGACGTCCGTGCGGGGGTGGAGGGATGCTGGAGCAGAAGGGAGGGCAGTGTCACTGGGAGTTCAGACTCCCAGGAGCCCGGCCGTCCCGACTTGGAATCCCAGCTTGGCCCTCAGTACGTGCTGGTCCTGGTCCTCCACCAAGTCCAGTATCATCGCCGAGTCTCGGTTTTCTCGTCGGTAAAATGGGACCCACACTCCCTGCTTCCCACGGGCGGTAAACACAGCAGCGTTAAAGGGGCCCGGTTCCGGGTCTCTGCGCCTGGGCGCGCGCCGCAGGCGCGGGACAGGGGCGCGGAGGGGGCGCTGTGCCCGCGGGAGAGGCCGGCGGGGAGCCGGTCGGCGCCGCAGCCCGGCTCGCCGCTGCTGGCGTCAGCGCCGGAGGGCGGGGCCGCGCGCGGGGGAGACGGCGGCTGGAGCTGCGCCCGCGGCCCTGGAGCCTCCTCCTGCAGCTCACCCCCATCCCGGTTCTCCGCTTCCGTCCCTGCCGCTTCCCCGCACGAAGATGGCAACGGACGGGCTGCACGAGAACGAGACGCTGGCGTCGCTGAAAAGCGAGGCCGAAAACCTCAAGGGCAAACTGGAGGAGGAGCGGGCCAAGCTGCACGACGTGGAGCGTGAGTGCGGGCCCGGGCGGGGGCTGCGCGCTGGGAGGCGGCCGTGGAAAGACACTGGGTTCCCGGGAGGAGGGTGCCGGCGGCCTGGCCCCCGGGGCGGGATGCGGCCCCCGGTCGTCCCGGCGCCAGGGGAGGCGCGGGGAGTGGACGCAAGCCCACGGGTACGCGGATGTCCGGCTGGAGCTGGGCGGCCCTTGGAGGCTCCCGGCACCTTGTCCAGAGCCCCTGCCCGCCTCTGGGCCCAGTCGATTGGTGGTCGCCCGGACCGCTGGGCTCCCGACGAGGGATGGTGGGACCATTTACCACCGTCACCTGCCACGAACTGATCGCATTCCTGCCTTCCCAGGCGGAGTGGGGCAGAGGGTGTTGTCAGTGGTGGCTAACCCGGCGAGCTCGTGGGGGCGCTGCCTAGGGTAAACTCCTGTTTTGGTTTTTTAAATACTTGGCCTCCTCCATCACTGTTGTGTCTTTTCTCAGTTTTGCTCTTACACGGAACCAGACTTTGATTTAAAAGCTCGTTTTTCCAATCTACCCCGTCTCTTGGGGGTGGAGAGCAGGATGGGGGAAGGGAAGTAGAGGGGCTTACCAAATCCAACCGTTTAGCTCATTTAAGATGTTTTATCAGATGCGGTATAGTTGGCATGAAAGAGAATAGCAATCTTAACATTACTGACCACTACCATAATTTAGAAATCATGGCTCTGTGCTTTTTTTTTTTTTGAGTGGGCAATTAAGTAGCTAGGTGAAATGACTCTCGGCAGGACCAGCTTCCCTTTACTGCATCGAATGGTCCCTCCTCAGCAGACTTGGGGCCCAGCGCCAAGCTTGGGAAAGTGACTTTATCAGCTTACTTTTCAGCTCTGAGAGTGACAGCTCCTTTTTGCTGAGCAAGAAGTCCCTTTGGTGTCCTCAGGCACACCAATACATTGTGCTTCTGCCATTCCTGTTTGATAACATCTCCTTTAAATTCCATCTGGAAGAGAAAGGCTGGGCTTGTGGGAGGTCCTTTAGCACCTGATTCCTTTCTTTGCAAATTGCCTGATAGAAGCAGGTGGCCTGAATCTAGAGTGCTGTGCGTCTGTAGGGCCTCCTTTCAACAGGAGTCCCACTAAGCCCCTGTGTCATTTAGAAACATATCCCGCTACAATGAACTATAAACCCCTGGTAAAGTAGTTAAGCAAGTTGGGAGTTAGTTTTCTTCAAAAACAAGAATAAGGGTAGGCCGTCGCCAGCTTTGGTTCAGCTACCCAGTGCGCCACCAGGGATCCACACTCCTTTCTCCCCACTGTGAGAGCACTGGCCTTGCCCCACAACTGCAGTATCACTGCCACAGCTCCAAACATCACCCCTGGATCCTGGACAGGTGGAGAGGGGAGTGTGGTTACCAGCCTCTGTTTCTCCTTTTTACCAGGAGAGCAAAAGTTTTTCCTCAAATTTTCCTTCTTCCCAACAGATTTTCGGTTGCACTTCACTGGCCAGGTCCCATAACCACTGCAAGGGAGGCTGGGAGAGGGAGAACTGAACTGGACACATTTCCAACCTCAAACAGAGCTAGGCTTCTGTTACCAGGGGAGAAGTGAGGCATGGATATTGGGAGGCATGGGACAGAGTCTTGCCCATTTCCCTGGCAGATTCCTGCACTCTGCAGATGACAATGCCCGTGCTGTGAGGGTGGTACTATCTGAGGTAGGTCTGATCTCTCTGTTTTACATATGAGGAAACTGGGGCACAGAGAGGAGAAAGAACTTGTCGAAAGACCCCAGCTAAAAAGTGGTGGGGTCAGGACTCCAGTGCAGGCAGGCAGATCTCCAGCCCAGTCTCACTTCAGTGTTTCTGCAGACCCTTGGTGCTCAGTGCAGAGGGGCTCTCTGGAAGCTCTGACCCACCAGTGCAGGCTGCCCACTGGGACTGTCAGCCTTTTCTGTGGGTGTGTAAGCTGCCTTAAGGCAGAGAGATTGTCAAGTCAAGATGCAACTGTACAACAGGGAACCCCTCCCCTGCCGAGGATACAGTGCCCTCAGAGGCCTGGACCAAATTTGGCACTGTGGAGGGATCTGTCCTCCCCTGTCTATATGTCAGAACTATAAGACCAGCGGTCATGGTCACAGTTCCCTTTATGCCCCCGCAGCTGCCAGACCAGTTCGCTCCTACATAAAACCCTGGCTCCTCTGTGGCTCCTGCTGTTCCACTGCCCTCCCTCTTCTCCTCCCCCACGCTGCTGTCTCCTGACTTCCCAGCCAGGCCCCTCATTTCTGAAGGACTTGAGCACATGGCTTGAGCCTTCCTTTTGATCCTAAGCCCTGCCCCTACCTGGTGTCTTCAGGGTTCGCAGGGTGACCCTCTTAACACCCTGGCCCCTCACTCCATCCCCGCACCCCCAGGATCTTGTTGGCAATCAGAACTGCTCTTTCTCCTCTGCCCATGGGCTCTCCCCAGGGAGCTCGCAGTGACAAAGGATCACTGGGCTCACTCTTCAGTCTCTCAGCCCTTTCTTGTACGTTTTTATATAGCTGTTACATAGATGGCCCTGTGACGCTTATCCTAGTGGGGGGAACCTCTTGAGGCCATAAATTTAAAGTGACCGAGTCATCTTGGTTGGCCTGGGACTCTCAGTTGTAAAATGCAGTTTTAAGTCTCTGGAAACCCTTCAGTATTGGGTACACCAGGATGGCTGGTCGGCCTTCTGTTAGCTCCAACTTGCCCTAATTCTTGGCTTTAAAGAGTCAACATGAGCCACGGCTGGTGTGGCTCAGTGGGTTGAGTGCTGAAAGGTCACAGGTTCGATTCTCAGTCAGGGCACATGCCTGGGTGCAGGCCAGGTCCCCAGTTCAGGGTATGCGAGAGGCAATAGATCGATATATCTCTTGCACATCGATGTTTCTTTCCCTTTCTTTCTCCCTCCCTCTCCTTCTCTCTTAAAAAAAGTTGACACAACAAAATTGTAGAACATAAATTTGGAGGGAGAGTGAACTTTTCCTGATTCCAGACTCTATTATCTCCATCCGTCATCCTTTGACCCTCCGACAGTGTCCGTCTGTCAGGCCCTCATCTCCAGGTCAGACCCGCGGCCAGCATCACACAGGAAGTGGCTTATGTGGGGGGGGGGTGAGGGGAAGTCAGCCCACATCAGACGCCACAGCTGGTGGCCCCATGCCCCTGTGCCTGCCTTTCCTGTTATTCCTCCAGAGCTCTCCTGCCCTGGATGTTTCTCCTTATCCCTTCTGCTTGCCTTCTACCATTGGTAAGTGCTTCCTCGCTTGAGTCTAAGGCATTTAGATTCATGAGGAGGTTAGCACAGCTTGTATTAGTTTCCCGTTGCTACTGCACACATTTCCACAGAGTGGCTTAAAGCTACATAAGTTTATTCTGTGGCAGATCTGGAGGGCAGAAGTCTGCAAGGGGCTGGCAGGGCTGCATGCCTTCCGGAGGCTCCAAGGGAGAATCCATCCCTTGCCTTTTCCAGCTTCCAGAGACCGCCTGCATTTCTCGGCTTGTGGACCCACGTCGCCCCACCCTCGTTTCTGTCGTCATGTCTCCTTTGACTCTGATCCCACCTCCGGTCAGGACCCTGTGGTTACCTTTGGCCCACCTGCATAATCCAAGACAATTCTTCTGTTGCAAGAGCCTCAGTTTACTCATGTCTGCGAATTCCCTTTTGCCATGCAAGGTCACACATGCACAGGGCCCGGGGACTAGGATGCGGACCTCTTTGGAGGGCCTGTCACACAGCTCTTAGAACCGGAGGCATCCCCTGCTTCAGCCTTTCGTCTTTAGGCCCCAGAAGTTTCTTCCCCCAACCACCTGGTCCCTTTTTCTGTGAACGAGGCCGGAACCAGGGGATCTCCCGAAGGTTCTGCCGCTCCTCTAAGGGTGGACGGGGAGGAGGCACCAGGGGTCAGGCTGCTGGTCCTGCTCTCCCTCTCACCATGCCTGGTTGAAATCGGAGATTTATGTTAAAAAGGGAAGAAGCAAATTCCTGTGTGTGTGTTAAAGAGAGAGCGAGAGGAAAGGTGACAGTGTTGGGGGTGGGAAGCCAAGTGCAGAACAGTGTGTGTAACGTGCTCTCTTTAGCTTCATCCGGAGATACTCGCGTGTGCAGGAAGTCTGTGGTGGGCGCGCGAGAAACTCATCTCTAGGGAGGGGCCCGGGAGTGGGGACATGGAGATACTTCTCACTTTAAAAATTATTTTATTTTATTTTACTGTAGAGAGGGGGAAGGGAGGGAGAGAGAGAGGGTGAGAAACATCAGATGTGTAAGAGATATATCAGCTGGTTGCCTCTCGCACACCCCCAACTGGGGGCCTGACCTGCAACCCAGGCATGTGCCCTGACTGGGAATAGAACCTGTGACCCTTTTGGTTTGCGGGCCGGTGCTCAATCCACTGAGCCACACCAGCCAGGGCTGTTCTCCCTTTAAACCCATCTGTGAATTTTACAATAAAAAATGAGCACTGGGATGGGAGTCGGGATCAAGAACAGAAGGAGAGTGTTCGTGTGTAGAGAGTCCTTAACCTGAAATTAAACTGATGAATGACCTAGAAGTCAGGCTGGATACGCAGACAGGGCGGGATGGGTGCAGGGTCCGTTTCCGTCCACTGGGTGGCAGTCCCCGAGGCCAGATGGGGTATCACACGGACCCCCCAATTCCAGGGGCACCAACACTGTCTAGGAAGCAGCTCAAAGGAGATTTATGCAGTTTCTGTAAGTACAAACCCAGAGGAAATTGGGGCAAACCACAGGATTTACCACCAGGTGGTACTCACTTTTCCGTCTGTTCTAACTGTAGCTTTATGAAAGGTTCTATTCTCAAAGGCTTGTTAACCTAAAAATAAAAAGGCCTTTCAAAGAGAGAGGCAACAAGCATTTATTTGAGATCAATACGAACAGCTACTCGGGAAGCACTGATTCGGGCAGGAGCTCAGATAACGTTCGGACTAGGAGGCGGAGGCAAGGGGTGTTTCTGAGAACGGGAAGGGGGACCGTGACGTCAGCAGGAGGACGACGTTTTCATTGATGCAGATGATGGAACGCAGTGATGTTCATTCTGGACAGTGTTTTTAATTTTCAGTCCGGTTGTCAGCACTCCAGTAGTCACAGTAGCCGCTTGTGGTCTCTGCAAACAGTTCTTTGGGGCACAGTGTCGCTTTAGGCCCAGTCCAGAGGTCATTTGGTCCTGCTTTGACGTCCCAGAGGTTTGGGACACAAGACGTGCAGAGCAGGTCCCCTGGGGTGGCAGCTGCAGCTTGTTTTAAAGTGGCTCCATTTATTTGTTTGGTGGTTGGTTCATTTGGTTTTCAGGCAGACTTTATGGCTGGAGCTTTGGGTGATTCTGATTTTACAGTGTAGAGAGAAATCTAGGAAAGCCAAATTTCTGGGTTAGTTTGAAGCAAATGTGTTGGTTCACTTTTTCCACGTTCTAAGGAGATACGCTGCGTGTACTGAGTTCATAGAAGTGTGTTTCCCTGCAGAGCCTTGCTCTTCCCAGCTGTTGCCTGCAGCCGTCCAAGGGGGCAGAAGACAAACCGCCTTTCATTCCTCTCCCCCACCTTTCGTTCTGCATTCCCGATGCACACAAGCCAGCCAGTGCAGTGTCTCTAATATACGTGGTAGTAAGTGAATGCCCTGTAGCAAATTTAGAAATAGGAAAGCAAGCCATCCATACCTGCACCGCCCAGGGGTAGCCTATGGCTAACCCTCTAGTGGGGAGAGCCCATGGCTGACCCTCTAGTGGGGAGAGCCCATGGCCGACCCTCTAGTGGTGGGGGAGCCCATGGCTGACCCTCTAGTGGGGGGGGAGCCCATGGCCGACACTCTAGTGGAGAGAGCCATGTTCTCTGTATCCCCACAGATTCATGGATAGATTCTGTGTATTACGCATGTTTAATGAACATCCGCAGCCGAGATGAATACGGCGGGACAGCCGGAATGGCCGGGACGGAAATTCTTTCACAGTTGGCACCCAGCGTGGGGCACCAGCTGAAGCGCGCTCCCCAACTTGGAGAGTGGCCACTCTGTTCTTTACTTCCCCACAGAAAACTTCTGTGCATGATTATTTCTCGTGTTTCAACAAGCCATCCACAGTGTTTCGCGTGCACACTGACGGCTGGGAGAGCACACTTCAGAAAGATACCTACAAATGTATCAGGTGAAAAAACAGGTCCCCCAGATTACATGTGGAGTGTCATCTGCTTACACACGTATGCACATGTACACATACACAGAGAAAAGTCTGGAAGCATACACCGTATCTTGCTGTGTGTAATGCACTCCTGTGTGTAATGTGCACCCACATTTTTGGCCCAGACTTTCAGGGGAAAAAATGTTTTGTTTTAATATTTAATTCAATTATTTATTTATTTATTTATTTATTTATTTATAGATTCTTACATTTTGTATTATCAAGGAATTTTAGCATTTATTTTTGAACGTATTATGATACAAGAAATTTCATGTAACAATTACAAAACACAAGAATAGATACAAGGTATTTCAGGTACTATCCACATATAATGCGCATCCTTTTCCCTCAAAAATTTCAGCAAAATAGTGCACATCATATGCGGCAAAATACAGTACATATAGCATATGTTAAGAGTGGTTGGGCTAAGCAGAGTTGTAAGGAATCATGTTTCTATTTTCTGATTATTTTCGTTGGGCGTGCACTTCTATAATTATATTTACATGAAAAGAAATCAAGAAAAAACCCTCTCCCGGTCCATTACCTCTTTCCACTGTCCCCTCCCCTTCTACCGTAAACACTGTCTCATCCTGGCTCTTCCTTGCAAAAACGCTCTCTCCTCCCTGTTATGTTCCTTCTGATTTTCTAGCTCCCGGCCCCAACCCCCAACTCGGTATTTCTGATTCCTAGCCTGGCAGATAATCTGCTTTCCCAAGTAAACCTCAGAATACCCCCATGGATTAGGTCATTCTTTTCCATTTAACTGAAATAAAATCTACAAAAATTACCAGTTACCAACTATCTTAAAAACCAGCTTCAGGTAAGACTCATTAGTGGATGTTAAAACCAGGGTGTTCAAATTTGAGGAGTAAGAGAGTATTTACGTGGTCTCAGAGTATATCCCCACAAAATACATTTTCATGACAACAGGCAAAATGGTAGCTCTATCACGGAGAACCTGGCAGATGCCACCTTAGCCCGGTGATGCCAGCAGGTGCCTCCTGGCGGGTCACACTGACAAGAACTCAGCATCCGCTGGTGGTGCTCCTGCCCGACAGGCGCCACCCAACCCAACACCAAGCAAACGTCCGACAGGCCCAGGCCGGGGCACTGAACAGCTGGAGACCAGAGACTCATGGAAACCGAATGCCACGCAGGATCTTGGGGTTTCTTTTGCTATAGTGATGTTGTTGGGACAGTAGAGAGTATCTCATTGACATCTGTAGATCAGACATGGTTTTGTTTCAGTGGGAATTTTCTGACTGTGGTAATTATACTGTGGTTATGTAAGAGTTCCCTGTTTTCAGGAAATCCATGCTGGAGTGTTTAAGGAAAGGGAGGGAGGGAGCAGGGAAGGGAAGCGGGAAGGAGGGGTTTCCCTAAAAGGGGTCATGGGCACAGGGCTTTAACCATAGAGTCTGTAAGTTTTCAGTAAACCCACAGGTGTGCTGTTTGGTGGTTCGCTCATTCATTCTTTTCTGCAGCATGTGAATGGGTCACCTTCTGTGTCCCAAGCCTGTACTAGACATATGGGGATCAGTTAGAGGTCACAGTGCCTGCCCTAGAGCAGCGTGCATGTACACTGTGGCACCTGCCAGGGCAGTTTTTGCGAAGTCATTTGTCCTTGTGACTAGAAAGTGGCAGATAAAAGAACCAGAAGCTCCAGCTTTGCTCCCAGTTAGTTGTATGGACTAGTATTAGCCGAATAACCCTTGGGAGCCTCCGTCTGCTCTCCTAGGAAGTGGGGTAGCACTCTCGCCACTGCCACGCTGCCTGCCGTGCAGAGCTGTGGCCCTTCGACCGGACAATTCTGTACGGTGCTTCACAAACGCAGGGTGGTCTTGTCATTAGTCCCTCAACATGCATGTATGGCAGTGGTTTGAAAAACACAGAGAGAATGACAGTGTGGTCTCTACCCTCTACTGAGCCTAAAAGAGAGAGCATTGTGAGAACTTGGTAGCAATCAGAGACCCAAGCTGCACTGCGGAGAAAACCCAGGGTCCTCCCTGTGCCAGCGCGTGGCCCAGAGCCCGGGCCTGGGTGACGAACTGACTGCGGCCCTGTCCTTCTAGTGCACCAGGTGGCGGAGCGGGTAGAGGCCCTGGGGCAGTTTGTCATGAAGACCAGGAGGACCCTCAAAGGCCACGGGAACAAAGTTCTCTGCATGGACTGGTGCAAAGATAAGAGGAGGATGGTGAGCTCATCACAGGTACGTCGCACCTGTCGCGTGATGGCGAGCAGCTCTCCGGTTTTGTGGCTGAGGAGGCGAGAGCTGTCCTTCCAAAAGCCCCTTTCCGCTCTTCACAACTCTGCCCGCCCTCCAGAGGACCTGAGTTCCGATGGCTAAGAAGCCCCTTTCATACTGCAGGGCTTCGCTAGTTTGGGCGGGTTTGGAATTGGTAATGCTGAAACATTGTAAACTCTAATTGACAAACCATTTAAAATTATTTCTTCCTGAGCTTATTTCATGCTCTTATTTGCGAGTGAAATCAACTTTAAAACACTGGGGATTTTTTTCTCCCAAAACTGAGGGCAGAAGTTGTTGAGAAGCCCCACAGCTTCTCTCAGTTTAAGAGTTTAGCAATTTTTAGGCCTTGAAGAACAAAGTTAACATAAATATTTTGTGAAGTCTAATTTTTCATTCATTTTACATAGTCGGCATAGTTCATTTTACATCTTATGGGTTAGTTACCTATTGCTACGTGACAAATTGCCCCCAAATTTGGCAACGTAAAATAGTAGCTATTCAGTATTTAGGATGCCGTGTGGTTTCTGAGAGCCAGAAGTCCTGAGCACCCTCGCTGGGCGGTCCTGGCTCAGCATCTGTCAAGAGGCCTCGGTCATCTGACAGCTCGACTCAGGCCTGGACGAACCCCTCCGAGGGCTCACCCACATGGCTGGGGGCTGGGGGGCGGCAGCTCTGCGCCGTGCAGGCCTTTGCTCAGGGCTGCTCTGGACACAGTAGCTGCCTCCCCCAGAGCAGCTGATCCCAGAGAGGGGGATGGAGGCAGAAGCCGTGCTCCTATGGCCAGGACCCCTGTGACCTGGCCTCACAGGTGATGGTCCAACACTGCCGCTGTATTCCGTTGGTCACATGACCAGTCCTGGTGTGATGAGGGTGTGAGGATCAGGAGACGGGTGCCTGGGGCCGGACCCCCGTGGAGCCTGGCAACCACTGCTTAGCATTGGTCATGTTTGTTTTGATGTTACTGCATTGAACACACAGCTGTAAACAGGAGGCATGCGTTTTTGTAGCCGGTCCGGGCTTCCCTTCACCCGTGCCTTCGTCCCAGCTTTTTCAAAGGACAATTTGGGTTTTTTTAAATTACCTTTTAATATAAAAACTGTACATATTCCAGGTAATCCGCAACTCTAATATCTATGTCGGTGTTGCGTTTTATAGGACAAGGGTTATTAATATCCTGTATTAGCCACAAATCTAGAATGCCACGTAGCACTGGCTTTTTTATGTTCATAAAACAGTTATCACTTTGGTATTTTACCACATTAAAGAAATGCTGGCAAAGAGAGCACAGAAAAGGTTTTACTCCCACCACCCATCACAGCCATTATTTTTATTTTAGAGCGTGTCTTTCTAGACGGTTTTTTACGTGCTCACTTTCACAGAGTGGTTATTGAGATGTACGTGTTGCTGCCTAGCCTTTTAGACATTTTTATCCTCACAAGTACAATACATGTCGGATTTCTGTCAGTCCTGTGCACCCTGACTGGTGGGGCAGGGGTGGGGGGGGAGGGCTGACAGGCTCCATCCATCCCTCTGCTGCAGAGGGTGGGGGGCGTGGGCGGAAGCCCGAGACAGCAGGGAGGCTCTAGCGCAGACTTGGAGTGACTCAGAGCAGCCCTCCCCCTCAGCAGGCGGAGATTAATCAGCCTGGCTGTGGGTTAGGGTCAGGTGGAAGCATGTCTCTCCAGGTACCTGGGCTCCTGGGGTGTAAACAGTGCTCATGGAGGGGGCCGAGTTTAGTTTTATCAGACTGGTTGTAGCCTCTCAGGTGCCCTTTTCTCTCCTGGGCGCACAGTGGGTGGGCCACAAGGACAGCAGGCAGTGCTGTGGGGGAAGCCAGGCAAGTGGGTGCTGAGGAGGCTGTGCGCTGAGTCAGCACGCCTGCCCAGCAGGCGGGGGCTCCAGGCCTGGAGGAGCCTCTGCTCCGTTACCTCATCTGCCCCCCACATCATGTTTGGGAGTGTAGCAAGAGAAATTAGGCCAGAAGAACCAGTGTACTTAGGAGTCTTGAAAGGCCCGAAACTGTCGACTTTGACCTTGTCTCGGGGCCCCTCAGCCACACTCAGCATGACTATGGAAGTCTCCCATCTGATCATGCAAAGCAAGCAGCTGTGCCATTTTAGATAATCAGACCTTAAAGCAAGCGGCTGTGCCACTTTAGATAGTCAGACCTTGCTCATGTCCCTAAGCGGCATTGCCAGCCTCCCTGCACCTTTCCGCAGTCACCTCATTTACCAGACTTGGCTCCAGATGGTTGGAGTGATTTATAAAAAATCAAGCCCACTCTAGAGACTGCAGGTTCACTCACCATCTCTGAGGATGCCTGGGGGATCCATGCACTGAAGGAAGTCAGCTCGGCCGTCCTCTGCCACTGTCACCCAGAGCCTGGGGCCCAGGGACACCCCACACCAGGTCTGCACAGGTGACTGTGTTGCAGGGGCCAGAGCTCCTGGATTTATCCCTGGTGGGTTTGGGGCTTGCATCACAGCAAGATGACTGTGGGCTGCAGAATGGTCACAGTGAAAGCGGGCTTGCTGACACCTCCTGAACAGTCCACTCTTTTCCCTCCAGGACGGGAAGGTGATCGTGTGGGATTCCTTCACAACCAACAAGGTAAGGTGTTGTCCCCAGCACCCTGAGACACCTCAGAACCCCAGCCTAGTTTAAAGGTGCTTGGGTCCAGCTCCCCAGGCCTGCCCTCATTTCCTCTCGGGGAGCCTGCCTGGAAATGAAAACCCCACAAAAGCCCATCTGTGTTAAGACAGCCCAGCAGCCCACAGAAGAGCATGCAGGGCCACCACAGAGCGCACTAAGACAGGAAAGGGCATGGCCTGGAGAACTGGTTGCATTCACACAGGCAACTGTGTGTATCCTTCCTCTGAGTGGTGATAAGAGGCACGCATATCCCCAGCTTTCTTTCCCCCCAACTTTGCCCAGACTCCAGACGTGAGTCTTTGCTGTGGACATGAGCAAACGGTGGGTGAAGCTGAGGCTGCAGGGGGTTGAGCAGCACTGTTGGGGACACTGTGGAGTCTGAGCCCCTTGCAGCTCTGGGCTGAGCATGCACAGCTCCAAATTAGACCTAAATTTAGACTCTTTGCTAAAGAGAAGAATTGAAACCTCTGTAGATGTGTTCATACCTACATCATGTTGGCATTTACAGTAATGGGTGTTGTGTATTAAATACGGATTCCAATGTTTACTTAAAAGAAAATCCTCCTTTTCATGATATTAAAAAGGAGACTTGCTCCTGGCCTGTGTGGCTCAGTTGGTTGGAGCATTGTCCTGTAACCGAAGGGTTGTGGGTTCCATCCCGGGTCCCGGTGTGAATGGGAGGCAACAAATCAATTTCTCTCTCTCACATCAATGCTTCTCTCTCTCCCTTCCTGTCTCCCTTCCTCTCACTCTAAAAAGCAGTGAGGAAATGTCCTTGGATGAGGATAACGTAAATAATAAATTAAATTAAATAAAAAGATCTGCATCTGTCACAAATTGAGGAGGTCAGTATTCTGCACTGCGGAATGCGTTGACTAGATGCCGTGGTAGGCAGCTGTGGCGTGGCCTGATCGAGCGAGGCCGTGGGACCTCCTTGTAGGGAGCAGGCCCCTGGACAGTGATAAAAATGACAACTGTTCGCAAAGAGCTTTGTTACACATCACCCACCTCCCTGGAAGACTCTGCCTCTCCCAGCACTGCCAAGCAGTGTGAGGGGTTTTGTTGCTTCTGTTTATGCCTTAATGTGGCATAGATCACATGCTGCCTGATTTCCAGAAAGCCGTGGAGTTGCCCCGAGTGGCCCCTGGCAGGGAACACAGCCATTACTTGTAAGGAAAGGGGCCTGGATGCCCTCTGCCGGGAGAGTGGCTGGCCCACCTCATTCGCTGGAGGGCAGTAGGTTATTCTTGGCCTCGGAAAGATGGCGAGTGACAGCGGAATTTTGACAGGCAGTTGCGGGGCCCGTATTTCCCCACAAAAACACAGAGAGACGGACTCACACGAGGAAGGACCAGCGGCACTCGAGTGCACTGTGCACATCTAGCCCCTTCCCTCCCTCTAGAGATGGAGAGAGACTGAGTGAGTATAATGGCTGGTTTGCGACGGTTGCACTGCTTGTTGGTGTCGACCCAAAGTATCGGGTGGTGGCTTTGCTGTTTGCTCATCTGCACGCAGCAGGAGGTGGGTACTTGACCTCCACCCGGAAGCCGGAAGCCGGAAGCTGGGGACTCTTAGGCCTGGTTCTTTATGCTTCCATTTTACAGGCGCTCTCTCATCCCAGAGATCGCCCTCCCGCCCCACCCACACCTTCCCAGGAAGGGTTTTAGGGCCAATAGTGGACAGAGGCTCGGTACACTCATGAGTAAACAAACTTATAATATACATGTAAAATGCCATTCAAGAATATATTTTGAAAATAGGGGGAATCAGAGTAGATAAGGCGATGTATATACTGGAACTGAAATTCGGATGAGCCTTTCAAGGAAAAGGAGCCCTGGTGTTGGTTCAGAAGAACAGGGCAGAAGGAGGGGTGTAACATTAAGGAAGAAGTGAAACATTAAGGCATTTTTTTGCTAGTCGAGATTTTTAATTTTTAGAATAAATGATAAAACATTTGGTTGACTGTATGGGGCTAAGTGAGTCTTCTTGGCAGTCTGAAGCTGTTACCCCACTCCACTGCCTTTGAAGCTGTATGTGATTCAGTAAGATTGCCAGTGACTCTGTTTAAATCACATGTTAAGATGTTTGTGCAGAATCCGCCCTCGTTTACCCTGTGAACGGTTCACCCTGTGTTTCAGGAGCACGCGGTCACCATGCCCTGCACGTGGGTGATGGCGTGTGCATACGCCCCGTCGGGATGCGCCATCGCATGTGGGTAAGCAGGGCCTACAGCCGCTTTTCAGATTTCCCGTGAGCTGCAAACACTGTCTGTCGCACGGGCAAAAACACGCAAGCAAACAAGAACGTGCGATTTTTGTTGTTTGCTTGTTAAGCAGAGTGTTACATTCCTCTCTGAACTCTGTTAAAGAAAAAAAGGCACAAAAATCACTTTCATAGTTATTTTCATTACCGACTGACAGTAGCATAAGCTTTAAACCTGTTCCCCTCACTCTCAGATGCTGGTGATGAGGACTACAAATTATCACACACATTTTGGAAAGCATGTTGGCGATGTGTATCAGAAACTTTGAAAACTTCGTAACCTTTGATCTCGTGATTTCACATCTAAGAACCGTGGAGTCACAGCCAGCATCGCCCCCTCCCAGCCACAGCCCGTGACTCTGAGGAAGTATGCATGTACGCAGTCCCTTGCCTTGTCTCAACACCTGACGCTTCTCCCTCTCCATGCTAGTGGCTTAGATAATAAGTGTTCCGTGTACCCACTGACGTTCGACAAAAATGAAAACATGGCCGCCAAGAAGAAGTCTGTTGCTATGCACACCAACTACCTGTCGGCCTGCAGCTTCACCAACTCCGACATGCAGGTACGCACGGGGCCCTCCCGGGGTCAGCCTGCCAAGGGCAGGTTACGTGGTGGACAACCCGGAGAACAGAGGAAGCTTTTCCAGTGTTCCTTTTAACAGGAGGGGTGCTCGAGAGGAAGTTCCTATTGTTCCTCTTTGGCTGTTGTTGTTGTTGTTGTTGTTGTTATTATTATTATTATTCTAAGTAAAATCAGAACTGCGGAAAGTCAGGGCTCTTGACGACTGATGGAGTTGAGATAAACTACATTCCCTACTGGACATCCTTCTCTGACTGACTTGTTGGGAGTGGGTCAGGGGGCCTGCTGGGGTGGCAGGCATTCCCGTCTCCCAGTCTGAGCTGTGGCTCCAGTGTACGTACGTGTGTACAACCTCACCGAGCCACTGAGCTTCACAGTTGAGCACTGTACACACCTCACTGAATCTACTTCACATTCCTGTTTTAACAGATGCAAAAAGAAGAAGCTTTAGAGAGTAAATCTGTGCCCCACTTTGAGTAAACCCCAAGTAAAAACAGTACTTTTAACACTTGGACCATGTTTTCTTACTAAGTTGTGAAAGCATACTGTAGTGTATTTATCCACGTCTATTCAGCACACCTTCCTAGGTGTCTGCCACCCACGTTGCCAGATACTACCTGGCTCTGGGCCTGGAAGTGTGCACAGTCTCTGCCCGCGGGGACCTTCGTGGAAACCAGTCGTGACTGCACAGCAGGGAAGGCTGGGAGCTCGGAGCGGGAGGCGTGGTCACAAACTTGGTGGAGTGGTCTGGGCCAGCCTCGGAGGACACGGGTGTTGCCAATGAGGTGTGAGGGGAGCGCAGTGGGAAGCAGCCTGGGAAGGGGGCACCTTGAACGCCCTGCAGGTGGAGGGCAGCCATGCAGGGGCTGCTCATATTTGGGTTTGTTTTAAGGAGAAACGTCTGAGTCAGATTAAGTCCTTCCATGGCCCACTGTGGCTTCAGCTGACTCTTGTCAGCAAGGAAGGCTGGCGGCAGGGAGGCCAGGTGACTGGGTCGCTTTTTAATTGCTGACAAGAGGACTGTTCAGACTTGAAGTGTGCTGTCGACACCTGGTCTTTGAGGCCAGGAGCCTTGCAGGCCTGTACAGCAGGGGCACTGTGGCCCCAGCTGGCTGCAGGGGCCGGAACCAGGAGCCTTTTAGCCTGAGGAGTAGCCAGAGCAAGAGAGGATGCTTGTGTGGAAGGAGGAAGCCACCGAGGGCTGCAGGGACAGTGGGTGGTCAGGCATCTGGTGGAGACCTGTCACCCTCCGTGTTGCCACCTGCTGGAGGTGGACATTAAAGAGGCATCCATAAGGTAGAAAGTGGGTTTTTCCTAACAAGCAGCGAGAAGGAGACAGCTGGAATGGAGGGAAGTCCCGCCCACTACGCCGGCCACCTCGGCAGGGCTCAGGTCTTGGCTCAGAGTCAGGCAGCTGGGACCAGATCTGGGCCCACCGCATTCTAGTGGTCCGTCCTAAACGGGGTTGTGTTCTGTGTTTTGTTTCTCTCACCTGCAAGTGAGGATGGCAATAAGTTCCTCTGTCGTAAGGTTTTCTGGGAATTAAATCAGGTGACTCATGAAAATATTTAGTATACGTACAGTCCCTGATAAATTATCAGTAAGTGTGGGCTCTTACTGTTTTACTGTTAACATTAGCAGAAAGATTCAGATGCACGGCCTGGCTTGGGCACTAATGAACTAATGAACCTTAAGCTTCCTCGCACGGGTGGCAGGTGAGGTGAAAAAACCTCACGCGGCTGGTGTGAGATGGCGGCATTGAACCTGCACCTTCTTCACGCTCCTGAGTAAACAAGTGACACCAGTCGGAGGGTCTGTTTAGTGCATTTCTGCTCATGAATGTTTGGTCTTTAAAGTTTATTTGTACATACATTGTCATGAAGATCACAACAATATTTTTAAGATATTAAAGATTTACTTTTCACCTTTAAAAACTATTCATTAGTTCGCTTCAAGAGTTAGTCTGTGGTAATCATTTAAAGCGTCCCAGAAAAGATCGGAGGTCATTGACCCTTCGCCAGTGTCAGGGCAGGAACGGCGTGGGGCGGGCACTAGTGGGCGTGGGCCTGCAGAGCCCGGAGGAACCCGCAGCACATTACAAATACAGGTACGCAAATTAGGGTGCCGTCGAAGTCTTGTGTGTCCATGAGCTACTTCACCAGCCTGGCTCACTGGGTGGGGTGCGCACTTGGGGGAAGCCGACACTGTGGGGGCTTTGCAGCCTTAGGAATGCCCCAAACTTGAGAGCTACCCCATGGTGGGGTCTCTGAGGAGGACCTTGGGGGCCAGGCCCAAGAAGCCTGAGAGCTCCAGAACTCACCCAACTCTTGCTCCAGAAAGAGGCTCCAAAGTGGCCTCAGTCTTCACCAGCTGCAAAGAGGTCCTAGGCCTCCCCAGGCTTCCCAGCAAGTAACCCATGTGGAGACAGTGCAGCCGGAAGACACAAGCCCAGTGGGAGAGCAGGGTCCCTGCTTTGTAATGTGTTCCCTCCCTGCAGAAGGAAGGAGAGTCTTCGTAAGTGCTAGGAGTGGCATTCGAGAGAGAAGGGGGGAGACTGGGCAGGAGGGAGAGGGACAGGGGGAGAAGACCACCAGCCCATGGAAATTGGAGGTGCAGAGGTCAGCAGGTACATTGCATGCTAGCCATTCTTAAGGCCTGATTCCTATTTTCTTTTCTCAGCCGTCAGTAATTATCAGCCACTGAGGGCTGTCTGTTGTGGGTACTTAACATTGCAAGAGCTACTTCCTGCACTGTCTTATCACCTCATCCAGGCCCTGGGAGCAGGGGCACAGGGAGTTTCTGCCATGGCCTGTGGTTCCCTCCATGGCTTTTTGTGACCAAGCTGGCTCCAGGATGCTGCAGCACAGGCAGCTGGGTGTCTGAGCCCAGCAACCCTGGGTCCCGCTGTCTTCCCCCCACCCCCATGGGGTTATGCTCAGCCAGAGTCCAGGCCTCGCACACACGGGCTCGGCTCCATGCCTGTCCCAGGCACCCCAGTGTTCCTCTCCTGGTGTGGGTGGGTCTTTACTTGAAAGCTCTACAAAGGCTGCTGAAAGATAGCTGCACTGACCTAACAGATTTTCTGAAAATATACCCTTGATCTTATCATTCTTCTGGGAAGCTTCCCATAGCTGCTGCTTGTCTGCAGGCCCTGGTCTTCACCCTGCACAGGCACGCCTTTCATTCAGTGCAGAAGCAGGCGGTCACTGGCAGGGCCCTCCCTCCTCCCTCTGCCAGCTCTCGCTCACCTCCTGAGACCAGCTCAGATGTTGCCCAAGTGCGTCTGCTGCCGTCCCCTGAGCCTGCCTGTATCTCAGCACTTCTCACATTCTGTCCTAGGTGTCACTGTCTTGTCTACAAGACTGTCAGAAAAACTTGTTTTTCAACAATGCTTAGACCTATTGCAGTGAGGGAGAGAACCCCAACTTGAGAATCTCTGGAGTGTCCCAAAGTGGAGAAATCAGGGAAGGATACTTGGAGGGTTTCGGGGACTGGGCTGGGTGATTTTAAGGTGGATCTCATTGTGGGAAACTGGCTGATGACATAATAGCTTTGGATTGGTGAGCCCAGTGAGGCAAGGGTCTTAAAGCCAGTCTTGATGAGCAAGCTGTTAGTCTTGATAAGTTGTTTAGCTGATTCACAGTCTCACTTTGCAGGAGCAGCTGTCTCCTAGAGCAAGCCGGTAGGTTATTTTTACTTGGCTGCAGTATTGTTTAGCGTAGGACAAGCAAAGTATGCCTGGTCCCAGAACTGATTAACACAGGGACATGGAAGTAAGTTGGTTTCAGTTTTTACTGGCAATCCTGTTAAACTGGGTGAGCTTCAGGAGAGTAGAGACCAAGGTCCAATCTTTCTGCTAATCATAATGCCCAGCAGAGCGCCTGGACGCCATCGGCACACTGCAGGTGCTACCGGTGCTGTGTGCGTGCGTGCGTGTCAGCGCATGTCTGTGGCCCCGGGGAGCCTCTGGGCAGCGCCCAGGTCTGGGAAGAAGCAGCAATAGGAGAATGTGGCCAACAAAATGCTACCTCAACCCTTGCTGCCCCAGATGGGGTCCAGTGACCCGCATTTGCACCACCTGGGAGTTTGTGAGAACTGCAGAATCTCAGGACTCACCCCAACTCTGAATGAGCCAGCAGCCGGGTGACGGGTGCTCAGTCTGAGAAGCGCTTCATGCCTCTGGCCTGCACGGCAGTGGGCGCAGCTGCCGGTGGGAGCCCGTCGAGGTTCTGTGCAGCAGAGTTCCCGAGCATGCCCTGCATGCCAGGCAGGCACGGTCCCGCAGGCGCAGCAGGGAGGCCTTGTGGATCTCACACCCTGGAGGACAGGGACAGAAACACAGCTGAGCGTCGGGGTATCGGACATTGACTTCTTGCTCAGTATGGGAGAAGCACTACCGCACCTGAACCCAGGTGTAGTGGGGGGTGTGTCTGTGTGTTCAAGGAGCCTTCTTTTCCCTGATGGACCTCACCCTGTCAGAGGTAATATCCTGACAACAGTGCTCTGCCTGTCCTTTCCTGCGGCAGATCCTGACGGCGAGCGGTGATGGGACGTGTGCCCTGTGGGACGTGGAGAGTGGGCAGCTGCTGCAGAGCTTCCACGGGCACGGGGCCGATGTGCTCTGCTTGGACCTGGCCCCCTCAGAAACGGGGAACACCTTCGTGTCTGGGGTAAGACCTGAGGAAAATGTTGAGGGTCCTTTGTCCACCAGGGGGGTTTGTGGGGGCCATTCATGACACTTCCTGGGACTGGATGGGGTGCGTCCCTCTAGAAGGGGTTGCAGGAGCACCTCAGTTCCCCGCCCCTCCCCAGCTCCCGCAGCCACAGTGGTGCTTGGAAGGTGGTGACAGTGCTGGGCTGTGAGGGCCTCCCATTCTGCCCTTGACCTTCAGTGGTCTGTAGAGGGATCTGTAGTGTTCTCCTGGTGTGACTGCTGTTTTTCAGGGTACTACATATCTGCCACATTTAAAAATGTCATTCCTCAAAAAATAGCAGAGTTAGCATCTGACGGCATTAGAGATGGCCACAAGGGCCCCCAGCTGGTCAGATGGCTGCTGAGGTGAAGCAGCGCTGTGTTCAGGTCTTGGGACTGGTGGGACACTCCTGCCCCACCCCTGCCAGTCACCATCCCTGTTCCACCCCAGGGCACAGAGTACAGGGTATTGGAAAGCTCAGTGTTGGGCAGATAAGCCACAGTGACACAGAGGAACACCAGACTAGGAGTCAGGATATCTGACTCAGTTTTGTCATCTGTAACCTGGGCGTAATGCACAGTAGTACTTGCCTCCCCCTTTCCCAGGATATTAGGAACAGTAGGTGGGAGAGTTTACACTGTGTTTGTTACACAGATAGTAGGGGAAACATTTTTGTGGGCAGCTGGGAATAAAAGTGGAGAACAAAGCTGGCTGACCTGACCCCGGTCAGTCAGGCGAGAGTGGTGAGGGAGGCCGGTCACGCATACACCATCAAACAGTGCTTGCAGCAGGAAGACAGAGGGACCCTTTGCCCTGAGTGGTCCACATCTCATTCCTGGGTGTCAGGCAAGGGCTGTCGTCTGTCCTCTAAATAACAGGGGCCACAATTTTGCTCCGGGGTATTTGGCCATATGTGTAAATGTTTTATTCCTGTGCTTTTATGTAACTGTATTTATCTCCTGAGCTGCACTGTTCACTCACACTGTCAGCGTCATCGTGGGTCACACTGTCTCATTCAGAGCACTAAATCCATGTGATTTGGTGTCCTCTGAGGGTTAGAAGACACTCCGGTTCCTTTGCCCACACTCGCAGTAAAGACACTCGGAGCGCTGACCCAACAGCAGGTCTCTCTGAGATATCGGTCGTGGCACCTCATCATCCCCCACTTTCCTCTGAGATGCAGCCAACAGCTTGAGCACCAGTTTTAAGCCACAACTTCCATTTGATAAGTGAGAGTCTACATCATAGTCCCCAAGCATGATGACAGGACTGCTCTACAGGAACTTACCAAAACACTCCTAGAACCTTGAGAGTATAACGTGAGGTTCTCATTTTCATGAATCTCTGGGTTTTTACAGGTCTTGAGCTGGAAGCCCAGGGAGGCGACTGCCCAGGCAGCCAGCTAACTGCTGGCAGAGCCATGCCTGGGCTCCTACTTAGCTGATTCCCAGCCAGGCATGCTGCTGAGTGCAGATGGCCCCATGGCACCTACAGCACCCCCTGTGCCCAGGGCGACCCCAGACACCTGAGAAAAAGCTGGGAGATCCCACCCAGCAGCCACTGTCTGCCTCCCCTCCCCTCTGGGCTTAGAGAGGCAGAGATGAAAAGGAAGGAGGAAGGAAAGGGAAAAATAAAGAGATGGTGATGCCCATGGGAAGGTAAGAAGTAGGCTCTGGAGAGTTTGTAGCCACCCAGAAAGCAGCTAAGTAAGAAAACACACTACCGGAGGTAGCGGGTCCTCCCTCATTCCCCTCCCACTCTGGCCTTCTGAGGGCTCAGCAGTCGAGGAAAGCGGCCTTAGGTAAAGCTAGTCTCCAAATAGCATGTTGTAGCCCTTTACTAATGGGATGTAAATGGTCATTGCCACATGACTGAAACTCACACCTGTCTGTAGACAGTCCTTGCAGCACCCGTGACTCTGAGTAACTTTGCATTTGTAGGGATGTGACAAGAAAGCCATGGTGTGGGACATGCGCTCCGGCCAGTGCGTGCAGGCCTTTGAAACACATGAATCAGACATCAACAGTGTCCGGTGAGTGAGTAGGATGTTCTCATTGCTTCTCTGCTCTCTGGTGTCCCCGGGCCTGGAGCTGTCCTGAGCCCGGGGACCACCTCCAGGCTGTTTACTTGGCAGAGTAAGACCTTACTTGCTCCCAGCAAGAAGGGCTGATTTGCAGTGGGACCGAATGGCACTCCAGATCTCTTGGAGAATTTTAATAGGTTGTACTAGGGGCACAGATACCATCCTGCCTATTGAGTCAGTATTTCTCATTCATTCATTCAACTAATGTGTACTGAGTACTGATATGCTAGACGTCATTCCAGGAACTGGAAATACAGTCGTGAACAAGATGACAAGGTCTCTGCTGTCCTGCAGGAGACGAGACAGCACACAGATAAACACATGTACCATCTAACTGAAGACACCGGGAAGTGCTGTGGGAAACAGTAAAACAAGGAGCTGTGATGGGATGGGTCATTCCTTAGATCAGTCAGGGAAGGCCTCTCTGAGAAGACAGTATTAACCTTGAGGCCAGGATGATACAGGAGCCAGGCTTGCCAAGAGCTGGGGAAGATGAGATGTTAAGTGACTAACAAAAGTCAAGATTATTGAGTCCCGGGAGGGGGGAGAGGTGGCTAATGTGAGCTACGAGGTCTGTCCAGGAAGTATCCAGCCACGCGCTATAAAAAGAGACATTTATTGAAGAAAATAAAAGATACAAGGAATATTGTACATAGAACAGTGATGTCTCAGTCCCCTTTGAAGTAGGCACCTTGGGACCTCACACAGTTCTCCCAGTGTCTCTTCCACTATTTTGAACAGTAGGAGCAGAATCCTTTCTTGGAACCGCCATCAGCTGCCCCATCATATTTTCCTGAATCTCATCAGTGGGATGAAATCTCTTTCCTTTCTAAAGTGATTTTAGTTTTGGGAAAAGCCAGAAGGTTCAGGGTGCTAAATCTGGGCTGTAGCGGGGCAAAGACACCTGGGTGATTGGATGTTTCACCAAGAAACTCTGCACGAGACCTGATGCGTGAGCGGGCATGTTGTTGTGGTGGAGCTGCCAATCACTAGTTGCCCGTAGCTGCAGCCATTTTCGTCCTATCACATCTCTCAACGGACAGAGAACCTTGAGGCAGTACTCCTTATTAATTGTTTGGCCTGGAGGGACATACTCAGGGTAGACAACACCTTCCCAATCAAAAAACACAGTTAACCTGGTCTTGATCTGGCTGTGACTCTACCACACCTTCTTCAGGCATGGAGAACTAGGCACTTCCACTGGGACGGCTGGGTCTCTGTTTCCAGCTCCTAGCTGTGGACCCACCGTTCATCTCTGGGTATGACCTTCTTGAGGGTGTCTGGTTCGTCGGTAGCGGTTTGAATCAAGTCATCAGCAACTGCAACATAATGTTCCTTCTGCTCTGGTAGCAGAAGCCGTGGAATGAATTTTGCCATGACACACTTCATGCCAAGATCCTGCATCAAAACCTCAGACACAGTAGTTTTGGGAATCCCCACATCAGCTTCTAGTTCTCGCACTGTCATTGCCGATCTTTGTTGATCGCAGCCTGAACGCGTTCAACATTCTCAGGTGCTCTTCTTGTGACAGGCCTTCGGAACATCGGCCACTTTCAACAGATTCTGAACCATCTTTGAAGTGTTTATACAACATTCTTATTGGTACTGCACTTACTGCATCATCCATGAAAGCCTTCTGAATCATCCAAATAGTTTCTGCGGAGGAATGTTCAAGCTTAGCACGAAATTTGATGCAGATTCATTGCTCTACTTGCTCAGTCATGTTGAATGCCATGGCCGCACAGTACACATGCTCACTCAACAGCATCTACCACGCTCCGTGACTATACAGTGAAGTTGTCATTGTTCACGGATGCCCATTCCAGTCCACCCTCCTGGGCTGTCAGGTTATTGATGTCGTGCACACTGCTACTGTTATGTTAACAATGGCTGGGCTTTTTCCAGGCAGACCTTGTATGTTCCACCTGTAAAGATCACTCTGGCTGCTGTGTGGAGAAGAGGTTGCAGGGGAGCAAGAATGGGAGCGTGACAGCCGGGTGGCAGGTGGTTGCATGAGTTCAAGAAAGAAAGAAAGGATGGTGGCTGGAGCTGAAGAAGACGTAGTAGAGGCAGAAATGTCTAGAACTGGGAATATTCTGAGATCTTACTCGTCCTGAGAGCTACAAGTTAGGTTGCCGCAATTTCGAGGATGCTGGTAGAAGACACGAGCCTCCTGGGCCAGAGATGAAGGACGGTTTACTACTCGGAGCGGTGGCAGTGGCCAGAGTGTCAGCATTTTTGTGCCAGCTCCCCAGCCCCAGTTCCACAGGGTGACTTAAAAAGGGACAGACGACATGCAGGCTCTGTGAACTGGATCCCAAGACAGAGGTCAGGACTCGACGTAGAAATGTGGAAGACGGCACTGTCCAGACAGTGCGTATGTGAAGTATAATCACCCAAGAATCTTTATTATGCTTAGTGCACAACACTAGACTTGTTCCCCTTAAAAATACAAACGAAATAAGAGGACTTAATTACTTTAGTAGTAGAAATGTTAGAATTGTCCAGCTCCCTGCGCTCAAATAGGATATAAGGTAAAAGGAAAAAGACTATCACTTTTTGCAAATGTCCATCAATTACCCAGAAAATCAAGGGAAATTAATCCAGAATTTACTACAGATAGTAAATGAAGTTACTAAGGTGCAAGGTAGACATCCACAGAACTAAGTCAAACCCTTATGTTTTCATGAAATACAGTTGAAAATGCACTCTCTCCCCTCTGCTTTGCCTCTACCCCAGACCCTCGTCCTCTAAGGGCTGTCGTTCCATCCGGTCTCAGCGTAGGCTTCCTGCCCTCCAGGAAGCCCAATCGTGGACAAGAGAATGACTGTGATGGAAATAATCCTTGTTTGGTGAATGCTTTGTGTTTGGTACCATGCCCCGTCGTTTGCATATACTATCTTTTTTCATTTTGAAAACAGGAAATGTGCATTATCATCCTCCCTTTTCAGATGAGGACACTGAGGCTGGGCAAGGTGACGTCACTTGCCACAAGTACCCCATGTAGTGAGAGGTCAGTGCAGAGCTCTGCATGTGGCTCTGTGTGTCTGACTGCAGTGTCTGTGTGTATAGCCACTTTCTCGTCCCTGAGCTCTGAGCCAGGTCTTGGGAATGAGGTATGTGGTCGAGGAAAACTATGGTACAGGTACCGTACGCCCTGTGCTCCATGTCTAGTGGAGATACCCATATGGTCTCATTTACTCCTCACCAACACTCTGCAGGGCCAGTGTCACTGTCCCCTATTTACAGGGGAGAAAACCAGAGGCCCGTGGGTCTACCAGATCAGTTTCTCTTCCTGGCCTCTGTGACAAGTGGTCTTTATGACGCTACAAGTGGAGATTCTGCTTCCAAGGGCCTGGCCTGGGCTCTGATGGGCATCCAGGAGTGGGAGCACCACTCTGAATAAAGTGCTTTCTCCCCACACTTCTCTCTTGCAGGTACTACCCGAGTGGAGACGCCTTCGCCTCAGGGTCCGATGATGCTACGGTATGTTTCTGAGTTGCCAGGAGCTTTTCCCGTTTGAAAGAGATGTGCTCACTTCAGTTGATTTTCTAAAATAACTTTTTTCAGATCGCAAAAATAATGTATATTCAATGAAGAAAATTTGGGGAAGATTGAATTATCTTAATCTCCCTATCCAAGAAAAAATCACAGTTGCATGAATTCCTGTCCCTTTTCTTTTAAAAAAGTGCTTTGTAATTTTTTTCCACTTAGTAATAGATGGTGAACATTTTCCCACGCCAATAAATGTTTTTCTACATGATATTTTCCTAATGATGGAGTGGTTTCCCACGTTGTAGACATGCCATCATTTACTTTCACTCATCTTCGAGTTTTGGACATTGAGGATTTAGGTGTTTTTTGTTTTCTATTAAAAAACACTGCTATATGTAAATGTTTTTGGAACCTCTCATTGTTTACTTAGAATTAACTCTCAGACATGAACTACTTTTAAGGCTTTTGATACTAATTGAAAACTTTTGTTGACTGATTTTTTAAGAGAATAAAGAGTACCTTCTTGTGCTCTGAAAATACCAGATAACTATTAAATAAGGTTTTCGTTCTGATTTACTACTATGGAAGAAATTGCAAAGGAATAGATTGAGAGTTTGATAATAGTGAAAATTTAAAACTTCTGTATGACAGAAAATGTATAACAAAATACGGCATATACATTTTGGAAAAATCCTTGCAATGTGTATGACAGACCAAGTTGAAATCCTTAAAAATGAATGGTGTTGCATAATCAATAAGATAAATATTCCAATTTTTAAAAAGGATGTAATACAGATCACTTACAAAGCAGTACATCCAATATGACAAATAAACTTAAAATGTTTTTAAAGTTATCTCTAATCCAAGAAGTGCAAGTTTCAATGGTCAGATGCTCCATTGCTAGAGAAACGCTCGGTGGCGGAGATGGCGTGGGGAAGGGGCCTGGGACAAGCCTGAACCAGGACCCTTGGTGCCAGCCTTCTAGAAAGCAGTTTCGTGGTGTGGTGTAAGAACTCTCAAAATATCTCTGCCCTTTGATCTAGACATGCTGTTTCTTGGAATTCTGTTCTAGATTCTATTCCTTAGCTATTGTAAGGAAAATATCAAGGATTTTTACATAAGAATGGTCATAATATTGAGACAGAAATGTCTAGAATTTTACTATAAAAGAAAAATTAGACACAAGCAAAACACTTAACAGAGGATGGCTAAATAGATTCTGCTATATCTATATGAAGAATATTCAACAACCATGTTAATCATGGGGGGGAGGTTTAAGATTATTTAATAATATAAGAAAATTACACCCATAAAATAGAAGCAAGACTGAAGGACATAGATATTAGTAAATACCTCTAGGATTTGGGATGACTTTCATTTTCTTTTTTCTGCATTTCTGAGTTTTTCTGAATTTTCTATAATTAATGTGTATCCTTCATCAGAAAAAAGAATGGGATTCATTTTTGGTTTTGTACCTGAAGAAATCTTCTGTATGTGCTGTTTCTTTAAATCCCCACTGATCCATGGAGATTGATAGAAACTGGGATTGAGGGAGAAAACATCAGCAGAGAAAACCAAAGGGGTGTTTCCCTAACCTCGCCAGCTGCACGAGCTGGTGGCCCGGGTCTTCGCCCGCCAGGCTGCAGCCAGCAGTGCGTGTTTCTGTGTTGTTTGCTCCCCAGTGTCGCCTCTACGACCTCCGGGCAGACAGGGAGGTCGCCATCTATTCCAAGGAGAGTATCATATTTGGAGCATCCAGCGTGGACTTCTCCCTCAGTGGTAAGATTTTATTTCAGAAACTTTCCCAGGGGTGTGAAACAGGACCTAAGTGAAACCCAGCTCCCTGTCAAGTGGTTCTTCAGCCAAAGCTCCTGTGGGCCGATATGCTGAGTGGTCTGTTTTTGTGCTAGATGTTCCCCCCTGGGCTTCTTGACCCCTGCTTCGGCCTGGCTTCCGCCCAATTACTTCAGGGGAAATGAAGGCTGTGCCCATTAAGCTGTTCTCCGGGTGTTCGGGGATGGATTCACGTGCACGTGTGCAGTGCCTCCAGGCGTTTCCTCCCCAGCCTTCCATTCTCCCCTTCAGCCCCAAAAAGGACTTTTTTCAGAGGTGGAAGGAGGGAACCCGTAGTCCCTTTCTCTGTGCCCTAAGCTCATGGCACCTCTGCCCTCCCAGCTGCAGAGGCTGCTAGTGAGCATTAAGCAGCACTGGTACGCTGGGTCACTGGACCTTTCAGTGTCCCCAGACACCCCCGACTCTGCGTCTGAGCCTGTGTGCGTGCGCACTGCTCCTCCTGCCTGAAACATCTTTACTCCTTTCTTTGCCTGGCAAACTCCTATTCAGCCCTCAAGAACCAACCCAAATGTCGCTTCCTCTGCAATGCCCTCCCTGGTCCTTCTTCCCCTATGATAGCACGTAGCATGTAACTGAGCACTTCCATTATAGCCCTTACCACATGCTGCTACAATGATTTATGCGTCTACCTGCCACTGCCACCCCCACAGCGGGGAGCAACTGTGCTCTCTCCTCTCTGAATCCCCAGGACAAAGCACAGTACCTGACACAGTGGGCACTAAGTCACTGGTTGTTAAATGAATGAGCAAACAATGAATGAGTGAACGAACAAACAAGTGAGCAATCCAACAGGTGAGAGTCACAAAAAGAAAAACAGGAAGGAAGGAACTGGTTTAATAATCATCATATCCTGCTTCCAGGCCGCCTGCTGTTTGCTGGATACAACGATTATACCATCAATGTCTGGGATGTGCTCAAGGGGTCTCGAGTCTCCATCCTGTTCGGACATGAAAACCGTGTCAGTACTCTCCGAGTTTCCCCTGATGGGACTGCTTTTTGCTCAGGGTCATGGGATCACACCCTACGGGTAAGAGGGGAGTTCTCCTATTTCACTGTGTGTATGAGAAGAGGAGTGATTGACCTTCCTGCAAACAGAGGTCAGAGGGAGCTAGGGCGGGCCCAGACAGCCACCTGGAGCTCTAATTTGAGCTCTGCTCGCAGCCACAGCAGGAACGAGTGGCCTGGTAGGTAGCGAGTTCCCCATTCACTCAGGTGTTCAAGCAAAGATTACACAACTATGTATCAGCTTGTAGTTGAGGGAATAGTTGGGCTAGGTGATCCAAAGGTTCCTTTTGACCCTAAAAGTCTGATTCTTCTGAGTCTAGCCTGTGACAAACCACAGGTTGCTAGTCTCGCCCCGTAGAAGTGCAGGGCCCTTCTGGGACCCTAACCCTGTGGGACCCTTGGAGGGGCTCCCAGAGGCCACTGAAGTCCCTGAAATTGTATGCCAGTTTGCATGTGTGCCTTTTTCTGGGAAGTGCTTCCTCGTGGCCTTTTTTTTTTTTTTTTTTAGATTCTCAAAAAGATCTGTGGCTTTGTTGGCTCCCCAGAAATACTACTAAAATCACCTGTTTGTAAAGCAGAGTTTACCCCAGTGTGGAAGACCACCAACTGGACAGTCTTAGTAGGATCTTAGAAGGGGAGAGCAAAGGCAGATATTTGAGTTTTAGGGGTTTAAGGCAGGTCTTTTGATGGAGGGACTTAACTAGAATTGGACAAACGTGTGGCAAGAGAGTTTAAGATTTCTGGACACAGGCTGCTGGGGGGAGGGGATTTTGAAGACTGTCTTGAAAAGTGGGTGGTCATTTGATGCTATGTATTTTTTCCGAGAAGTGGGTCTCTTCTAAAGAGGATACTTGAGTAGTCTATTTGTGGGATAAAAAAGGTAATATTATTTTTGCAAAGTTCCTGAAACAAAGTTATTTGTGACTTCACCGCCCTAGGCAGCAATTGCCTCAATTAGTAAAGTCGTGTCACTGCACCCAGAGGGCTATGTGGGTACAGGTGGTTCGGTTGTCAATCTAAGAGTTCCCCGTCAGCCCTAGCAGGAGGCCACAGATGCCCTTCAGACAGTTAACTAAGGGAGAGGGGGTATTAGGCCCAAGCAGCACTTTTGAGGTGTCAAGAGTAGAACATTATATTTTCCAAGACATGCATGTGCTGTATTTTGGATGGAGTGTGTGGGTGTGTAAAGAAACTGATTTTATCCTTTTAAACTCAGGTTTTACAAGTTGTTAACTAGAAAGGGACTAACAGTTATCCGTCTGTGTCTTTGCAGGTCTGGGCTTGATCGTCTCCTCACAGTACACATTTAGATACCTGAGGTTAGAGTTTGAAACCGTCACATGTAAATAGAGCTGATTTTCAGAGGATGTGAGAGTTTATCGCCGCTTGGCTCAAGGGAGCAAGCAGCTCCATGGCTGAAAGTTCACCAGACACCTCCAGTATCGCTGCTAAAACCGCCACCCCGGGAAAATGCCACTGTGAGCCTTCAGCACCAGGAGAGCGTCTTCAAGTACAGTGTTTGGGTTTGGTTTGTTTTCATTGTGAACACTTTTTAAAATTTATTCATTTTTAAGATTATATTCTTAATTATACCACTCTCAACTGATTCTGTTACCAACAGAATTTAGCAATTAGTATATTTCATGGTATTTCCTTGAATCAAATTTGTCTTCAGTGCACTTGCGAGTCTGGTTTCCGTCCGTGTGCTCTGCGACCTTGGGGGCCTTCCTCTGGAAGTGCCGAGGGTCGTGGGCGGGGTGAGGAGGACTGCGCTATCTGCTCCCTTACAGAAGGAAGCTCTGTTTTATCCAGACGTAATTAGACAAAATCACTCTTTTAAACATGTTTTTATTGTGAAAGTATCTTTTCCATTCTACATCATACTGTCCTTTTTCAGATAAAGCGTTTCCACCTGTGTGAACTGTTAGGCGTGAAGCACAGACGGGCCTGCAACGGGCGGGTGTTTCGTTTGCGAATTACTGACGGTTGACAGGAGTGTTGGCACTGGGCTGAGTGTTTTCTTTCGAGGGAAAAGCTGATGCTGTTCCCGACACACAGGCTTCTCAGAGCAACCAGAACCTTTCTGTGTGGGGACACAGGCCCGTCAACTTGTTTAAAAACCTCTCACAGTATTAGACACATCAGAATGAGCTGAAGTAGACCTCATCCGTGTCCATTGCACCCATTGCATTGAGGGTAATTGCATATACAAATTAATTGATAGTTTTCAAACAATGATGTCTTTGTCTTATATTGGAATAATAACATAAAAGATAGCTTGTCTTTATTTGAAATCCAGCAATTCCTTCTAGAAGATACCAAGTGCTTTTGTTTTAGGATCCATTCTTTTCCTTTTTAGTTGTTGTTTTGTTTTATTTTGAAAGGTAGAGAGGCTTATTCTTTGTTTTAGAAAATTCCTTACTCATGAAGATGGCATGCACTGGGGAAGAAGAGAGTCACCTCAGATACCCAGTCATTCCTGGGCTAGGCGGGCTGGCCCTGTGATGCCTGAGGGCTGTGTATTTGGAGTCCCCTGGCCCTCTGATCTGCTCCCAGCCCTGCTCCAGCCTGGCCCTTCCCCTAGGGCTAGTTCTGGCTTACGGGCCCAGCCCCAGGTCTGCTGCTCAGAGAGTCCCTTGCGGAGCCAGAGCCAGCACAGCCATTGGATAGGCCTGGACCTGGCATTCCTGAAACCTCAGGGGGGTGCCAGGACAATGCTCAAAAGTACTTGGTTAGGTATCATAATGGACCAGTCAGTCAAAAATCAGCCAGGCTATCTTTTCCATCAGTTTGTTAAAAATAAACAAAATGGTTATATTCAGTGATTTGTGAGGGTTTTAGTACACAACAGCCCTGGTGAGAGAAAGAAATATAAAAGGCCCCTGTTTGCCTCTGAGGAGCCCAGAGGGAAGAAGAGAACATGGTCCCGAGGGACCGTTTCTCAGTCACGTCCCCTTCCCCCACGGAATCCATCTGGCCTGGGGCTCAGGAAAAGGCAGTAAGCTCCTGGTCTCCTGTCATGGCCTCCCCTTCCCTCACCCACAGACCCTTTCAGGCCGCTGCACTCTGACCTGGGCCTCCCAGAAGCAAAGGAAGGCAAGGCAAAGGGAAAGTCACCTAGAGGGAGGGACAGCAACTTCCAGCCGTAGGTTTGCAGAGGTGGAGCGCATCTTCAGTACATGTGCAAAAGAGGCCATAACTTTTCAGTTAAAAAAGCGACTTTAAGGGCCCTCTGAAAGTATTTTGTAGAATACTTACCCCACGGGCAGTAAGCCACCTCCCTTATAAGCATTTCATCTCACAGTGGGTGTTTAATATTTATTGATGAAGACTTGGTCGGGAATACACTATACCATGTGGAGACTCTAAGTAATAAATTGTATTTTGCATATCGAAAATAAGGCTGACTGGAGTTTTTCAACTAGTTTTCTTTTTTTAAGAGGACTTGGGGGCAAACCTACCAAACTGATGGTGGTGAAGGGGACAAATGGGTGTACCCGCAGGTGCGCACAGCCTCCGCCACGCCCGGCAGAGGAGAGAGGGCCCGGGAGCCAGTCGGGAGGAGGCGGGTCCTGATGGGTGTTTGCGGGAAATGCCTGCGAACGGAAATACGGCCTCTCAGACCCCAGGCTCCTCTGCGGCCTGCCCCGGAGTGAGCCAGAGTCCAGTGGAAGCCACTCCACGTCCCACCCTTGAGCTCCTTCACACCCTTCCCTGGGTTGTAAGTAGCTTAATGGCAGCACAGGGTTGTAAAGGCTTTGCATCCTGGGCCTCTGTGGTGGTTTGGCCAGCTGGCTAGGAGGTGGCAGCATTGACACTTCAGACTCATCTGTAAGTTCAGAGGGGGACGGCAGGGTGACAAAGGATGTGACCCTAGGTTCAGAGCCAGCTCTACCGCTTTTACAGGATATGTGATAACATCCACATTTCGGCCTCAGTTTCCTCATCAGTGAAACGGGCCAGCACGAAGTACGTAAAGTAACTACCTCAGCCTTCGGCACATCTGCTTCCAACCTCCAGGTCTGTCCACCCACCCTCCCTTCCCCTCCTCCCTTTCCTGTTAACTTCCCCTCCCTTCTCTCCCTCAGCCGCTCCCATGCCTTCCCTCCTCTTCTCGCCCATCTCTCTCCTCTGTCTTTTCTTTCTCCTCCTCTTTCTCACCTTCCTTCCTCCCTACTCGCCATTCTTTTCTCCCCCACGTCCTCCCTCTCCATAAGCAGCCCCCACTCATGTATCTAGTTATCACCAATTAGGAATCCATCTGGGCCAGTGGTTCTTAGAGTTTTGGGTCTTAAAATCCCTCTATACTTTCAAAACTTGAGGGCCCCAAAGAGATTTTTGTTTATGTAGGTTATATTTATCAATATTTATCACTAATAGTTAAAACTGAGAATAATTATAAAGCACAAGAATACGGTCACCCCTTCCACGGGTGATACTTTCATCACACATCAGTAGCTTCTAGAAAGCTGAGAGAATGAGCATTTAAAAAGCCACACGTACAAAAAAAAAATCATTATTATTATGGAAGTAGTTTTGACCTTGGAGGACTCCTTGACAGGGTCTCAGAGACCCTGAGGGTAGGGACCACACAAAACAGCTGATCTGGGCTAATGAGCGAGACCTCCCTTGAAGCCATTAAGGCCTTCCTAGGAACTTGGAAGAGGGGGAGGAAGAATGCAGGGCAATTAAGGAAGGAGCTTTGAGGAGGGACCCTCAGAGGAGGCTTTGGGGTAGCACAGGCCACAGAAGAGATCCTGCAGGGGCACAGAGAGCGGATGGGAAAGGCTGGAGACCAACCAAGCCTGTGAACCCCTGGAAATCTTTTCCAAAGGACACTCGAGATGCAGGGGTAAGCCCAGCCGACAGGGCAGAACATAGGCAACAAACAAGCCCACGGGCCGAATCCTGCCCTCCACTTTGTGTTATACAGCGGCGAGCTTCTTGCCCCTAGTTAGGGAGTCGTTACATTTATACAGGACTAAAATTACATTCGGCCCTTTGAAGGCAACTGCGAGGCTGATGTGGCCCCCAGTGAAAAAATGAGTTTGACACCCCTGGGTTAGAAGATTAATTGAGGTTGGGGTTGGAACCACATCACTTCAACTGGCTTTCCCCCAGGTCCAGGCGAGTTGACTGAGCAGGGGTTTGTAGATCTGCCTTTCCCAAGCTTGGTTGCTGGGTCTACAACAGGTTAAAAATACAGATCCATAAGGCCCCTTCCCTGGAGCTCTGGGCTGGGCAGGACTGAGGTGGGACAACTGGAGGAAAGCTCTCAGTGAATCTTACCTCTGTGGATCCCTTGTGAGAACAGGAGTCTGAACCGTCTCACGATAGGAGAGAATCGGGTTGCTTTTTAAGTCATAGCACAGACCCCCTCATTCTCCTAGAGAGGACCTGGCTGGAGCTGGGGTGGCTTTTGGGACTGGCCATCCTCCACAGTGAGCTGACTCTTGGCCATTTCTGTTGTTTTAAATTTGTTTGTTTGTTTGTTTTTAGAGAGAGGGGAAGGGAGGAAGAGAGGGAGAGAAACATCAGTCGGTTGCCTCTCGCATGCCCCCAACTGGGGACCTGGCCCGCAACCCAGGCGTGTGCCTTGACCAGGAATCAGACTTGCGACCCTTTGGTTCACAGGAAGGTACTCAACCCCCTGAGCCACACCAGCCAGGGCTTGGCCATTTCTGATGAAAGAAATGAAATTAATATTGTTGTGTCTTTGTAAAAGATGCAGACCCTCTGGTGAGGAGAAGGCATCAGGAATGGCGCTCTGGACTATTTAACCCGTAAATAAATATGAACAACTAGGTGTAGGTGGGTGTGAGCACTTGCGTAAAGACTGACAACAGGAAATGCCCGTATTCGAACCCAACGTTATCTAACCAACACACCACTCGACCTGTGATAGGTGGCCTCCTCCTCCTAGGTCTACACCCAAGAGAAACGAAAACTTATATCCACACAGAAACTTGAACGCAAGTGCTCAAAAACAGCCCAGGATGGAACAACTCAAATGTTCAACAACCGCTGGAGGGCTGAACAAAAACATGGTGTTAATACATCCACACAAAGGGATGGTATTGGCGATAAAACGAGTGAAGTACAGGCACACCCTACAATACAATGAACCGTGGAAACATTGTGTCAAGTGCAAGGAGCCACTTTCAGGGGCTCGTGTGGTGTGATTCCGTGTGTGTGAGATGGGATGGGCCAGCCCATCAAGGCGGCAGGCAGGCTGGCGGTTACTTAGGGCTGGGTGTGGGATGAGTGGGGAGGGACGCAAAGCTGTTAAAATATACATGGTAATATATTCTTTATATAAGTCTGATATAAAAAAAATAGGCAGTCAGTCTCTAGCTCTTTTCAGTATTTAAAAAAAAAAACAGCATATAGGAAAGGCTTACCAAATGTCACATTTTGGGTTTTGGTTAAAAGTGGGTAAAGTGAGCATGGTAACCCTGGTTCACACTACCAATACACTTCTCAGTAAAGAGCTTTTACTCTGCTCCAGGCACGGCGCTAAGCGCTTCGAATACACCAGCTCGTGTGACCCCGTAGCAGCCTGAAGGTGCAGTTTTTTGCCTCCACGCATTAAGTGAGGAGATCGAGCCTGGGAGAGGGGAACAGACCGCTCACTGTTGCAGCTTCTAAGTGGCAGCGCCAGGGTTTTAATCAAGTCTGCCAACTGCCTCCTTCCACCGTGTGCATCAGAAACTCTGTGTGGAGGTTAATTTCTTCATTTGTTGTTTTGTGCAACTGATTATTAAGAGTTATCAATGGCAGGGCCAGAGGACTTGTCACTCACCCCCAAGCTACTCCTCTGTGCTTGTTGCTAAGATATAATGTTTAAAAAGGTAAAATCATGACTTTTGCATATAAAACATGAACATAAGTAAAAATGTTTGTTTAACTCAATTGAAGAGGGAACCCATAGACATCAAAACCAGTTCAAGTGGGAATTTGATGTACAGAGATTCATATTCCCTGCTGCCCAAGTTCATTTGGCTCACTGTAAAGGAATCGCTGGCTCTGGCAGACCATGCCCGCAGCAGGAGCGCTGCCAGCTCAGCCTTTGCAGAGAGAATTCTGTTGCTGCCACATCCTCTCCGCCTGCTGCCCTGGCCTCCTCATTCACTCACAGTGTAAGCAAGCACTATGGTGGCTGGGTGAAGAAGCTCTCTGACATCCACAGAGCACAGAATTCTGTCCCCTCTGCAGTGGCTTCCTGTGGGGGCATGCGATGGGGCACAAATATTTCAGTCCGTGCCCACTCAGAGTGGTCCAGACACATACCTCTTTCTAAGATTTCCTGGTCTTGTTTCTTTCAAGGCCCTGGCTATCCAGCCAAACCATCAGCGACTACCCATACATCTATGTAAGTCTGCCTGTGCTCTGACCATTTCTCACCCCAGACATAGTGGACAGTCCCATGTGGCTTGAATATCAGCCCACAGGGAGGATTTTCCTTCACCACCCTGTTCACAGTCACTCCTGAGTAGGGCTGGGATGTCATAGCTGTCCACTTTCATGTGGTACCAGCATATCACATAGGCCCATCTGTAATCCAGGCTTGAGTTTCTTTCCCTCAGTCACCTGGCCAGAAGCAAATCCCTGGAAGCCATAGGTGTGGAGTGAGGGAGGAGGCAAAGCAACCTGCTCGTGCCATTGATCGCACCCAGTGGACTTGACCAAGTTCAGTCTCTTACACTGTCTCCATTTGATGAGAGATCGCTGCTGTGCACGCCCAACCCAACGACTAGGTGAGTCCGACAACATCCATGTCACAATGGCAACTCAAGGTGCATAGTCACCTGATGCCCCTTGGCTAGGCATTCAGCCTCTACCAAGGCCCAGGAACAAGCCAGAACCTGCTTTTCAAAAGGAGAATAGTTATCTGCAGAAGAAGACAGATTTGCTTCTAAATCCTAAAGGCCTACACTGTAATTCTGCTATTGGTGTTAGCCAGAGGCTTCACACAGCACCCCTATTTGACACAAGTGTCACTGGATGTGTTGGATCATAAGGCCCACGTGGCAGAGCAGTTTATACCGCAGCCTGAATGTTCCGCAGAGCCTTCCCTTGTCCTGCTCCCCAAACCACCTGCCTGTAGGTGGGTTGCATCACACACTCAAATGTAGTGTATGTTGCCTCCGAAATCCAAAATGACCTACCAAGCATTGTGCCTCTTTTTTCTTGCAGATGATCCAAGATGAAGCAACTCCTCTTTTACCCTAGGTGGGATATTTCAACATGCTTGGACCACTGGGCCCCTAGAAATTTCACTGCTGGTACCAATTCTGTATCGGGCTGTGTCCAATTAGGAGAAATAAGCCATAGAGTAATGTGAACAGACAAGGATTCAAATAAGAAGTATTAACTATAACGGGATTGGAGTAATGAAGGGTTGGCCAGCAAAAAGTAAAGATAACTCGAAACAATGTAAGAATGGTAGCAAGCAGAAGCAGCCATTAACCTAGAGTTGAGTATGCCCCTCAGCTTCTCCTGTTATATTATGGCCATAATTAAACTCCACTGTGGTGGTCTGTGCCTTTGCCCCATCACTAGACCGTGGGGTCCTTGAAAGCAGGGACCACAGGTCTTGCTCTTCCTTGCATCTCCAGTGCTAGGAGCACCCCCAAGGGCTCTGAATAGATATGAGTGAATGAATGCTGCCAATGTACTGGCATTCGAGCAGCCCACAGAGAATTATCCTGCCACGTGTAGCAGACCCAAAGAAAGGATCTCCCACACACAGTGGAGAGATACTGATCCTCCTCGCACGTGAGCCGCCAATGAAGGCTGTGAGTAGCGTTTGTCAACCTCTCCTTAACAGAAGACAAATGTCTGGCCCAACTTTCCACACTGTCCTTTCCAGGTTCTTAGGCCCCAGGCGGAGAGCTGAACAGTAACTCTAGAAGAGTCTTGCTCTGCCCCTGATTGCTACGAGGACACCAGCACAAGGCTGAGCCTCGTTTTTGGTACCCGCACAGGTGCTGTTGGGATTCGCGCGAAAGCCTTCCTCTCCCGACCTGCAAAATTCTACCGCCCCGGCGTGGCGGGTCAGGTAGACCCTCCCGGGGGGGCGGGGTGCAGCCGGGCCTAAAAAGCGGGCCCTAGCCAGGACCCCCGGCAGAGGCCGAGCTATGGGGGACGAGTTGAGGCAGCGCACCACGCAGCTGCTGGCTGACTACCTGGAGTACTGCGCCCGGATGCCCGGCAGCGCCGGGCGGCAGCCGTCCACGCCCGAGGCTGCCTTGCTGCGCTGCTTGGCCCTGCGGGTACGGCTACGTTACGGCCTCAATAGGCCCAGCTACCGCGGATATCAGGGAAACCGCCTACAGCTGGTGGCGAATGTGGCCCAGAAGATGGGCCGAGAACGCGGATTCCCCAGCTGGAGCAAGGTGGTGGCGCTCATGACTTTCGCGGGGATCCTGCTGGAGAGACCACCGGCAAGGCACGCGTGGGAACTGAAGGAGTGGGAGGCAGACGTTGGCCCGGACTGCCGGAGGCTGGTGGCCTTTCTGTGCGATTGGCTCACCGTGGAGCACCGCGCCTGGCTGGAGGCACACGGCGGCTGGGTGAGTGGGGAGCGGGGCGTGAGACCCCGGGCCGGGTGGTTAGCCCGGGAAGTCCCCACACGGTTGGCACCCAGAGCGACCCAGCGGCGCCAGCTCCTTGGGGTCTTCGTTTCAGCAACACTGGGACGTTCATTGTGAATTCCGGTTCTCCTCTCTTGACCAAGTCAGGCCGACAGAAACTACCCTTTCTAGTTGGCTCTCTTAATTCAAAAGCAGCCGCACACGACTTGGATTTGCCTACTTAGGCCTTGACCTTGCTCGTCCTCCGAGTATTAGGATGCCCTCGCATTAGGTCTGGATACTTTGCTCGTATAGAGATCCCCGAGCTGGTAAATCAGCAGTGGGTGGTCCAGGCCAGGTGGATTCTTTCTCCTGTGTTAAGCGCACCTTTGGAGAGACTCACATTCATTGACCCCACAGCTCTGCCTGAAATGTCAGAATGAAAAGCCACCACCTTCTCCCGCCCCCACACCTGTCAGGAAGAGCCGAGGCCACAGGTGTTGGTCAGTGTGCACCAACACCCAGTGGTGGTGCTGATTCAAGATTCCTTAACTTCTAATCCCCTGGGACCAGCCCTCAGTTGGGAGATACCCTGGCTTTCAGCTGAATTCCGTTTGGTCTCTGTGGTTTAGGCTAGAGGGGCAGGCGCTTGGCCTACAGCTCCTAAACCGAGCTAAGGGTCAGGTGAAGCCCTGCCACCCTTCAGTAAGAGGGTAGCGTGCCTCTCTGGGTTCTGAACTAGGCCCTGTTTCCTCTCTTCCTAACTGGAGTTAAATGGATGACTGAAGTGACCCAGACTATAGAACAAATACAGCCAAGTTATTAAAAAGCCTACTGTTGGCAGTGTTGTGTTAGACCCTGTGGTGATCAGTTGGGTTCCATCGGTGGAGAACAGGTAGTATCCAATCAGAACCTTGAGCTTGTATAAACAGTTTGCAGTGTGAAAATTAACTCTTGCATTTTTTGTGGGGTGTGTGTTAGTCTTCAACTATCCGTGCCTGTGAACGCTAAGAACTCCACCTGAACTATTTATCCTCAGGCATTTGGCCCCTATGGGCCCTCTGCACTTAGAAGAAATTGATTGGGGGGCAGGGGAGCATTGTTTTTTGTTCCTATCAACATCAGCAAGGGACTAACCTTTTAACATGCTAAAGCTGAAATTCTCCAACTGAGTAAACAGGACATGCCCACCATTCTCTCCCAGGTGCACTTAAAATGCTGGAGTCTGGACTTCAGTTCCCTTCCTTTCCACTTTTCTGAATGGAGCTGCTTGCTGTATTGTCGCAGGTGGTAACTTTCAACCTAGTGATTCCACAGTTTCCCAAAGGGCATCTCTCCTTTGCTCAGGAAAGAACATGATATACAAGCCTAACTCGGAAATCTTGTGGGATCGGTTCCGACCACCAAAGGAAAGTGAAGTAATGCTTTTGCAGTGAAGGGTCTTGCCTTCAGTTTGTGTTTTAAAAAATGAACAACAAAAAGGCAGCACCTGTGAAGCTGAATGAAATGAGGTAGCCTGTAGTGGCCTCCCGTCCTCTTGAGTGTTGAAAGGAAGTGTAGTGGCCTCCCTCCTGTAAGTGACAAGCTGAAGTGCCTGTGTGTTCTTTTCTGCGCCCCATATTGGACCACTTCCTACAAATCCCAGCTCATCAGAACTTCCTAATTGTAGGTTGCCTATTGGTATTTCCTTTGTTTACTTTTAAGTCCAGGAGTCATCTCCAACCTCCTGTGTTTTCTATTGAGTTCAGATTTTGAACATTATGAAACAATCTAATTCTTCTCTCCCTCCCCCTTGTAGGACGGCTTCTGTCGCTTCTTCGCATCCAGAATGATCTTTCTTCGGCACGCACTGCTGGTCTGGGTTCTTCTCTCCTGCTTTATATCAACAATATTAAACTATATGTGGACAAAATTACTGTGAGTTCCCAAATTTTTAACCCACATCTACCTGCCTAACGGTGACCAGCCAAGTAAATTTGGGATGCTAAAGAACAGAACAAAGACCCTTCTGGGACATTTTTACCTGCATTTCTATAAGGAGCCCTGTAGCAATGATCCGGCAAGTGTTTTAACTCCTGACAAAAATTCAAAGGTGTTGGACAGAGGTACTTGAGTGGTTCTTCTCTGCCTGGGAAAATGGGAGTCTTGTAAGAATTGTACAAGTGCATTTCATTAAATAGGAAACCTGGTGCTACATGTAGATAAATATGAACAAGACACTCTCATCTATCCACAGGTTCAATGCTACTGCTGACTGATTTATCAAGGCAATGGGCCAGGGGTGAAATGGTGAAATGGTATCAGAAGTGCTCCAAGTACTAGTCTAACAAGGGACGTAACATTAACACCTTTTACAAGGAATTCTCACTAAAGCCTTTGAAACTGAATTCCTGGGACTTCTTGGGTTTCTACAGTTAATTAAGAATTTATATTTTTTACTTCAATAAATTGGTAAATGTCTTCCATGTTTTAATAAACATATGCATCTTTTAAAAAAATCTTAGTTGGTTTTCCTGGGATTCAATAAGCTTTTATGCTTAGGAGTAACTTGATGACAATTTCCTTTTTTATTGTCTCTTTAATACAACATGTACAATTCTTTGTCAGTTACAGTCGACATATTATATTAGTTTCAGGCATACATCATAGCGATTAGACATTCACATAACTTAAGTGATCACCCCGGTAAGTCTAGTACCCATCTGAAACCATACACAGTTAGTACAGTATTATTGACTAGATTCCCTATGCTGTACTTTACATCCCCATGACTTTTTTATGACTGGCAGTGTGCACTTGTATTTTTATTTACTTGTTTGGTTGACACTATTATAGATGTGTTCTCCATGTCCCCCCAGCTTTGCCCCTCTCCACCAACACCCCAGCCCCCTCCCGACCTTTGCCACACCGCCATCTGTGTCTGCGGGCCGTGCGTGTATGTCCTTAAGCTGACCTGCTCCAGTGCCCACCCCCACTCCCTGAGACCTGTCAGTCGGTTCCTTGTATCCACATCTGTGTTTCTGTTTTGTTTGTCAGTTTATTTTGTTCATTGGATCCCACATGTAAGTGAGATCGTAGTTTGCACTTCTTAATCCCTTCCCTTTTTCACCCATCTTCCTGACCCCGCTCTGGTTTGGCAACCATCAGTTTCATCTCTGTATCTGAGTTAGTTTTTCTTCTGTTTGTTCACTTATTTTTTAAAACTTTTTAATTACAGTTTACATTCAAAATTTTTTTTTCGTTTCAGGTGTACAACATAGTGGTTAGACAATCATATACTTTACAAAGTGTCACTTGTTTCTGAATTTATTGATGACAGCCATTCTGACAGGTGTGAGGTGATATCTCATTGTGGTTTTAACTCGCATTTCTCGGATAAGTGACATCGAGCATCTTTTCATGTCTGTTGGCCATCTTTATGTCCTCTTTGGAGAAATGTCTATTCAGGTCCTGTGCCCATTTTTTAATTTGATTTTTTTTTCTTTTTATGTGCATGTGTCCAGTTATCTGAGTTGTCTGTAAATTTGGATATTAACCAATTATATAGGCTGTATCATTGGAGAATATGTTCTATTCAGAGGTTGTCTTTTCATTTGTTAATGGTTTCTTTTGCCATGCATAAACTTTTTAGTTGGATATAGTCCCATTTTCTTCTTTTGTTTCTCTTGCCTAAGGAGAGATACCAGAAAAAATATCGCTACGAGAAATGTCACAGATTTTACTGACTATCATCTTTATTTTTCCTAGAAGTTTTATGGCTTTGAGTTAAATACTTACGTCTTTAATCCTTTTGGAGTTTATTCTTGTGTATGGTATAAGAGGGTGGTTTGGTCTCATTTTCTTTGCATGTCTCTGTCCAATTAAAGATAGTAAAGACTATCTTTACCCCGCTGTATGTTCTTACCTCCTTTGTCAAATATTAATTGGCCATATAGATGTGAGTTTATTTCTGGGTTCTCTATTTTACTCCATTGGTCTGTATGTCTGTTTTTATGCTGGTATCATACTGTTTTGATTACTACATCTTTGTATTATAGTTTAACATCAGGTAGTGTGATACCTCCAACTTTTTCTCAGGACTGCTGTGACTATTTGGGATCTTTTGTGGTTCCATGTAAATTTTTGGAATATTTCTTCTAGCTCTCTGAAAAAAGCCTTTAGTGTTTTGTTAGGGATTGCATTGAATCTATAGATTGCTTAGGGTAGTTTGGGTATCTTAATGATGTAAATTATTCCTATCCATGAGCACAGTATATATACTACCATTCATTTGTATCTTTTTTAATTTCTTTCTTCAGTGTCTTATAATTTCCAAGTACAGGTCTTTTATATCCTTGGTTAAATTTATTCCTAGGTATTTTTTTTTACACAATTGTAAATGGGACTGTTGTCTTAGTTTCCCTTTCTGATAGTTCATTATTGGTGTATAAAAATGCAACTGATTTCTGGATAATTATTTGTATTCTGCTACTTTACTGAATTATTCTATTAGTTTTTTTGGTGGAATCTTTAGGGTTCTCTACATACACTATCACGTTGTCTGCAAATAACAGTTTTACTTTTTCTTTTCCAATTTGGATGCCTTTTATTTCTTATCTGATTGTTGTCACTAGGACTTCTAGTAGTGTGCTGAATAAGACTGGTGAAAGCAGACAGATATCCCTGTCTTGTTCCCAGTCTTAGGGGAAACACTTTGTTTTTCCCTTTTGAGTATGATGTTAGCTGTGAATTTGTCAAAAACGGCTTATCTATCATTTTGTTTATGTGGTATATAACATAAATTTATTTGTGGATATTGTACCAACTTTGCATCCCATAATAAATCCCACGTGACCATGGCATATGATATTTTTAATGTATTGCTGAATTCAGTTTGCTAATATTTTGTTAAGGATTTTTAAAATGATTTTATTTATTTTTAGAGAGAGGGGAAGGGAGGGAGAAAGAGAGGGAGAAAAACATCAATGTATGGTTGCCTCTCACACACCCCCTACTGGGGGACCTGGCCTGCAACTCAGGAGGCATGTGCCCAGGGAATTGAACTGGTGACCAACCCTTTGGTTCACAGGCTGGCACTCAGTCCACTGAGCCACACCAGCCATGGCTTGTTGAGGATTTTTATATCTATGTTAATCAGGGATATTGGCCTATAACTTTTATTCTTCATAGTGTCTTTATCTGGTTTTGGAATTAGGATAATGCTGGGGAAAGGATGGAGAAAGAGAGGGAGAGAAACATCAATGTGTGGTTGCTTCTTACATGCCCCACCCCCCTCCCTCCACACTGGGGACCTGGCCTGCAACCCAGGCATGTGCCCTGACTGGGAATCGAACCCACGACCCTTTTGTTCTCAGGCCAGTGCTCAATCCACTGAGCCACACCAGCCAGGGCTCTCTTTTTTTCTTGATGAGTCTGGTTAAAGGTTTGTCAGTTTTCTTTATCTTTTCAAAGAACCAGCTCTTGTTTTCATTGATCTTTTGAATTATTTTTTTTTAGACTCTGTTATTTTCACTCTGATCTTTATTATTTTCTTCCTTCTACTCTCATTGGGCTTTGTTGGTCTTTTTCTAGTTCCTTTAAGTGCAAGTTTAGATTGTGTGTTTGAGATTTTTGTTTCTTGAGGTAGGCCTATATTGCTATGCAGTCCCTCTTAGAACTGCTTTGGCTGCATTCCATGGATGTTGGGTGATTGTGTTTTCACTTTAATTTGTCTCAGGCATATTTTAATTTCTTCCTTGATCTCATTGGTAAGCCATTCATTGTTTAGTGGCATGTTATTTAGCCTCCATGAGTTTGTGTGTTTTTCAGTTTTTTCTTGTAATTGCTTTTCAGTTTCACGCCATTGTAGTCAGAGAAGATGCCTGTTATAATTCCAGTCTTCTTAAATTTATTGAGACTCATTTTGTGTCCTAACATGTGCTCTATCCTAAAAAATGTTGCATGTGTACTTGGAAGGAATGTGTATTCTGCTGCTTTGGAGTGAATTGCTCTGAAAATATCAGCTAAATCCATCTGATCTAATGTGTCATTTAAGGCTTCTTTTTTCTTGTTTATTTTCTGTCCAGAAGATCTATTCATTGATTTCAATGGGATGTTACAATCCCTTAGTATGACTGTATTACTGTTAACCTCTCCCTCTGTGTCCATCGAGATTTGTTTTGCGTACTTCAGTGCCCCTGTTTTGGGTGCATGGATGATTACAAGGGTTATCTCCCCTCATTAGATCCGTTTATCATTACATAATGTCTGTCCTTGTCTCTTACTGTAGAGCCTTTGTTTTAAGGTCTATTTTGTCTAATAAGTATTGCTACCCCAGCTTTATTTTTGTTTCATTTCCATGAAATATGTGTCTCCGTCCCTTTACTTTTCGTCTGTGTGTGTCTCTCTGAGGTGGGCCACTTGCGGACGACGCACCTATGGGTCTTGTTTTCTTTTCCATTCAGCTCCTCTGTCTTTTGATTGGAGTGTTTAAGCTATTTACATTTAAAATTATTATTGAGGTGAAATGCTCTAAAGATATCAATTAAATCCATCTGATCTAGTGTGTTATTAAGGATACCATTTCCTTGTTGATTTTCTGTCGGGAAAACCTATTCTGTACGTGCCATTTTTCAGTTGCCTTTAGCTCATCATAATATGCCGACATGGCATGTTCCAGGGTGATGTGTTCTGATCCCCTGCAGTGGTTACCAGTGCACACTTTCACTCTGCAGCCAGCCAGAGTATCCATGCATGTCCATCTCTCCTTTCTGAGCCTGCGTAGACCCAGCCAAGCTTGCCACACCTGAGAAGTGGTTCTGTGGAGTGGGGTGTCCACCAGGGCTGCCAGCATCCAAGGTCTGCTTCAGCCACATCTCTGTGGCTGATGCTATTGGAACAGGCCTTGGACCAAATGGAATGGATACAATGACTCAAGATGGAAAAGGGGATGTGACCATTCACTACAAATGATGGTGCTGCCATTCTGAAACACATGCAGGTGTTACCTCTGGCACCCAGCTCAAAGTGGCAGTACATCAGCAGTCATTATCACCGGCGCTCTTAGATTCCTATATCAAGCCTTTTCAGAAAGGGACTCATCCAACCATCATTTCCAAGTCATTCTAGAAAGATTTATATCCTTCTTGACCTTTGGAATGAGTTATAGAGAAGCTTTGTTAACTCAAAGGTTATCTCCCAATAGTCAAGTCTGCTTTCTCCTATGAGTGTAAACTCCTTGAGGAACCTGACCCAGCCACAGTCACTGGTGCAGATCTTGGCGATATCAAAATAGTTAAACTACGTGGAACAGCTGATGACTATGCATTGGTAGAAGGGCTGGTTCTCACCCAAAAAGTGGCAAATTCTGACATAACCTGAATTGAAAAGACTAAGGTTGGGCTTTTTCAGTATTGCTTATCTGCTCCAGTAACAGACAGGGACAATCAAACAGTAGCTTCTGGCTATGTCCAGATGGGCTACGTGCTTCAACAGGAGAGAGCCTGTGTTCTAAATGTGGCGAGACAGATTTTAAAAACGAGATACAATGTTCTCATAGAGAAGGCTATTCTAAAGAGATGCTCTTGCTGACCTTGATTACATTTCCTGAGAAAAAAGAAGACTGTGGTAGTTACAGATAGTGAAAGAGAAGACACTGAAGCCATTTGTAAGACAATTGAAACTGTCACAAACCAAACTGCATACTGAATAAAACAGAGCGATGGGTTTACTGCAAGGCTTTCAGCCTGCAAGCCTGGAGACTCAAGGCTACTGAAACAATGAGTTTCAAGTTGCTCACAGACTAAGGGATTTTTATGGGGTAAATGTGGAAGTTATTTGGCTTTGCCAGCTGACTGGTCGCTTAGGGGTCGTCTTCCCTATTTACATCAGGGTAGCTGAGTCATGGGAACAATGAAGTCCAGAGATGGCGTGAACAGACTTGGTATTTGAGGGTTTGCTGGGGCCCTATGCTGATTTCTGAGAAGAGCTGTAAATTACTGTAAGGGTAGGTTAACCTTTCTTTATGAGCCCGAGTGGACCTTCTCTGTTTTGTCCTTGACATAAGTGACTCCATTTCTGTTTGGTTCTATAGAACCAAACCAGTTGTTAATAGTGAATCACTGCTGAGATGCTGGGTTTGGCTGATTTAAGTGAGGTCAGTTTAAATGGTTCCGGCAAACTGCTCGAGATTACAGGCTGTCAAGCCCTGGAAATACAGTTACAGTTCATGATTCTAATCAATTGGTGATTAAGAAGCTCCATTCATGGTGCTCTATGTTTATTCACTGGTTAGTGAAGCAGAGAGCTCTTATTCTAAGACGTGGCGATTCAGAAGTGGAGTTGGCCCTCTGGTTAACTGAATATTCATGAGTATGGGTGGTATGGAATCCTACTGCACTGGGGCCTTTGCCCGTGTTACCAATGTCATTCCATCTACCCTAGATGAAGCTCCTGGCCTGAATCCCATTTCTTCAGTAACAGTGCTAAGAAGCCAGATGTGTCTCTCCAGGCCTTCCTGGTCATTATTATTCTTGCATTTGTATGAAACATTTCAACCTAGAACCTGCTTTTCTGACTCCCCCGAGGTGCCGTTTCTCTTAAGAACATGCAGCTCCTGCGTGGCTGTTCTGACGGAATAAACTGGATTCTCCTTTCACTGCTGCATATTTTAGGGTGTTTCTCCCTTTACAGGCTATTGAAACAATGTCCGCGGAGGGTTTTTTTGTAGCCTCACACCCATGGGTGATTATGCCTGTGGGAAGGATTCCTAGAAACGCCTGAGACTCTTAGGCACAGTTTATGTGCTAAAATTTGGCCACTTTCAATTTATTACTCAAAATAGGTTCTGCCAATCCAAACTTCACCAGTGCAAGGAAATGCTTAGCTTTTCACACACTTGCCAGCATTAATTCGTCCCAAATGTCTGCCTTTATGGCTTTGGAATCTTGGGTCTTCTTTAGAATGTCCCCTTGCCCTAAGATTACAAGGAAAAGCATGCTATGTCCTCAGTCGCTGACCCATTCTGGAATTTCTTTAATGCAGTATGAAGTAGGACTCACTTCTTCTGAAAGCAGAGTTGGGGTAGGCATTTCCCTCCCGATCTGAGTGCATTCCCTATCAGGGGTGCCCAACACAGGGCCCATGGGCTGGCGGCATGCCACCCGACACAAAATCGTAAATTTACTTAGAGCCTTTTTTTTGCTCATCAGTTTTCATTAGCGTTTGTGTCCTTCATGTGCAGCCCAGGACAACTCTCCCCTTCCATTGTGATGCTGACAGGTCGGACACCACCTGACTTACCTTTCCCTCTACTAATAGCACTTTGTCTCAGTTTCTATCTGTTTATGGTTATGTTTGAATATCTGGTGGTAGAAGTCTAATCTCCTCCCCCACTGCTGTTCTTTAAAAAAAAAATTATTGGCTATTTGTGAATTGTTGAAAGTAAATTTGAAAAAGCCAGTTTATAAAGAAGCCATTACATTGATATTACTTTAGGATTTTGATTAGAAAGGGACTGGATGACAGAGCAGGTTGGAAGGAGCAGAACCTCAACTGCACGGTGTCTTCTCTTCTGAGAACATAGACCCCCGCTGCGCTTATGTAGTGCTCTGGTTTCCCTCTCACAGGTCCTGTGTTCTTGTCAAGTGGATTCCAGCTCTTTGGGTTCCGTGGCGATTGGAAATGGAATCCGGAGAGGTGTTTTGCCTTCCCAGAAGCCATTTCTCCTGACACCCCCATTTCCTTATGAGAAACTACCCCTCCTTTGTTCTTTGACCACCTGGTTCGGGTGGGGTTGACTTCTTCCCCTTTGCCCCACCCCGGGATCGGGAACTTGACCCAGACCTGGCCTGACAGAGCCCATGCCTAAGTGAAGGGATCCCCAATTCCAGGATTTCTGTAGACTAACTGCCAGGAGAGAGCCTTGCTCTGTGGGGGCATCTCCACGGCAGAGAGAGGCCACCGGGAAGAGACCACCTCACAGAAGCACAGAGGTCAGAGATCTGGGGTGGGACGGGTGTGGAGAGACAGTCCAGGTGACATTATGAAGTCACACAATGGGCTGTGCCTAATGCTACTAGGGACTGAAAGTTTTTCTTCTACTTAAACTGATTTTTGTTGCAAATGAAACTTGCTTCATACCTGAGTCAGAGAACCAACTTTCCCTGTTACATTTCTTATTTGGTTATTGGCTGCCATGAAAAGAAATTTAACAGAATTCCAAATCTATTTCTGAACTCCAATCAGTTCTAACTCCAATCAGTTTTCTTTCCCCACAGTTATATCTCACTTTTTCTTGGCTAATTGTATAGGTGAATGAACGGTAGTGACAGGTGTATTCAGTCCATCAGGAATTCCTTGGATTTCTGGTCTGTTGATGGCCTTTTCTTGGAGCAATTTTTCTAAATCACTTTAGCATTTTAGGAGGGAGGACTTGTGGAGCCTCTGCTCAGACCACAACTTAGCCTGGAATCTCTCAGGTTTTGGAGTAAACTAAGGACAGACACTCCTGTGTTAATCCTCTGCGGCTGGAAAACTATGCTAAAGCAGAGCAGCGCTGAGGGTGCGAGCGATGCAGCTTCCCCGTTTGGGGAGTTTTTGACTTGGATTTCCAGCCACAAGAGGAAGAAATACTTTCCCACGTGGTAAGCTTGTCGTTGTTTTCAGCATGTGGATGCTGGTTCCACAAGCTAAGCATTCTGTGCTCCTGAGAGGAAGACAATGGACACGGTGCAGTGCTGATGGATGTGACAGTTCAGGGAACTCTTGGAAGGCCGGGTGCAAGTACAGTTTCTAGTTATTCTGACCCGGGGCCTGTAGAGCACTGGGTCCCTCAGGTTTATGCCTCATAACCTCTCCCTCCCTCGTCTTCTGGAACTGATATGTTTGCTCCTATCTTCTCAGGGTTTGTTTGTTTGTTTTGGTGTTTTGTTTTTGCATTTTTAGCTTCTAGCTGGGCACTTTAGATAAATGTTGTTTGCTTCAGGTGCACACATTTTTTCCCAGTTGTACTTTCCCTGTAAACTTGGAGTCCATTTGGACTCCCCGCCCCTTCCCTACACACACACCCAGTCTCCCTGTTGCTTTTTCCCACCCACACCGCCATCACTTCCAGGATGGATCCTTTTCTTCTGCTAACCAGCCTGTTCTCCACTCTTGCCCTAGGAGCCCTTCCCTGCCCCATGTTCCTTTATTACCTTAAAAACTTCTTTGACCATTTTCCACCCTAGAGACACCAAATCCTGCAACTCTGCTACCCAGGGTAACTAGTGAAATACTTCTCAGCACTATATCCTTGTTGAAAAACTTTTATTTTGTATATTTAATTACAGTTGACATAGTATTATTCATTTCAGGTGTACAACATAGTGATTAAACCTTTATTTACCTTACGCAGTGATCACCCTGGTAAGTCTAGTACTCATCTGACACCACAGTTATTGCAATATTATTGACTATATTCCCTGTAGGAGACCGTCCTGCGTGGCATGGGCCCAGCTCCCACTCAGAGATGCACAGGACCCACGCCCACAGATAGGTTCTCCCGTGGGGAATCAGGCCTGCAATGTGCCTAGGCCGCTGTGAGTCTTGCTCTTGCTAAAAAACTCCCTCACCCTGAATTGAGGACATTTACTGCAAAGCAACTTCCTAAAATCCATGCTAAACCTTCCAAGGATGAGTGTAACCGGTTCAACCACTTTTGCCTTGTCATTTGCAAACATCCCTCTTCTGTGATGTGATTAGCGGCACTGGCTCCTTTGTTTTCTGTCAATGTAACCACCTGAAGTGAACCTGGGCATAGTAAATGAGGACCATCGTGTAATGTGCCCAGAAACCCAATAAAGGCCGGTCACAGTGGAGGCCAAGGCTTTTGCTCCCCTTGAGAGAAAAGCCATGCTGTCCCTTTTCCTCCATCGGACTCAGTAGTCTGTGTGAATGTCTCATTTCATCCATAATGATGCGGACACTGCGGGCTGGTATCTGCATCAGTTCCCTATGCTGTACCTGATTTGACATTCCCATTACTTTTTAAACTGGCATTTCATACATCTTAATCTCTTTCCTTTTTTACCCATCCCCCAACCCCCCTCCTATCAGGCAACCATCAATGTGTTCTCTGTATCTGTGAGTTTGTTTATTTTGTCCATTTAATTTTTAGATTCCACATCTAAGCAAAATCGTGCTATTTGTATATCTCTGCCTGACTCATTTCACTGGGCATAATCCCCTCTAGGTCTGTCTATGTTGTTGCAAATGGTAAGATTTCGTTCTGCTTTACGGCTGAATAAATACATGCACCACATCTTCTTTATCCATTTGTCTGTCAATGGACACTTAGGCTGCTTCCATATCTTGGTCCCTGTAAATACTGCTGCAACGAACACAGGATGCTTACGCGTTTTTGAATTGGTGCTTGGGGTGGAATTGCCAGGTCATATGGTAGCTTTATTTTTAATTTTTTGAGGAACATTCATATTGTTTTCCACAGTGGCTGCACCAATTTACATTCCCATTAACAGTGCACAGGATTTCCCTTTTCTCTGCATCACCTCCAACGCTTGTTATTTGAATCTTTCATGCTAGCTGTTCTGACAGGTATGAGGTGGAATATCATTGTGGTTTTGATTTGCATTTCCCTGATGATTACTGATGTGAAGCATATTTTCATGTTTACTGGGCATCTGTATGTCCTTTCTGGACAAATGCCTATTCAGGTCCTTTGCCCATTTTTTAATTGCATTGTGTGGGGGGTTTTCGTTTTTGTCGGATATATTAGCAAATACTTTCTCCCATTCAGTAGGTTGTCTTTTAGTTTTGTTGATGATTTCCTTTTCTGTGCAAAAACTCTTTAGTTTGATGTAGTCCCATTTGTTTATTTTTTCTTTTGTTTCCCTTGCTTGAGGAGACACTCCAAAAAAAATATTACTAAGGGCCATGTCAGAGACTTTACTGCCTAAGTTTTCTTCTAGGAGCTTTATGGTTTTGGGTCTTACATTTAAGTCTTTAATACATTTTGAGTCTTTTCTTGTATGTGGTGTAAGAAAGTGATTTATTTTCATTTTTTTGTATGTGTCTGTCCAATTTCCTAGCAATATTGAAGAGACCCTTTACCCCATTGTATATTCTTTCCTCATTTGTCATAGATTGACCATATAATATGGATTTATTTCTGGGCTCTCTATTCTGTTTCATTGATCTATATATTTTTATACCATGCTGTTTTGATTACTGTAGCCTTACTATAGTTTGATATCAGATAGCATAATCCCTTCAATTTTATTCTTCTTGCTCAAGATTACGTAAGCTATTCAGGGTCTTTGGTGATTCCATAAATATTTAGGATTATTTTAGTTATGTGAAAAATGCGATTGGTGTTTTTTTAACTTTTTTTTATTATTGTCCAAGTCCAGTTGTCTCCATTTCCCCCCACCACCCCCTGCACCCCATTCATTCCCACTTCCCATTGGTATTTTGATAGGCATTGGGTTGAACTCATGAGTATGATATAACCTTCCATTTATTTATATCTTCAATTTCTTCAATGTTTTATAGTTTTCCAAGTACAGGTCTTTTACCTCCTTGGTTAAATTTATTCCTAGGTATTCTTTTTGATGCAATTGTAAATAGGATTGTTAATTTCTCTTTCTGATAGTTTGTTGTTGATAGTTTGTATCCTGCTACTTTACTAAATGTATTTATTCTAATAGTGGGGTTTTTTTGGTGGATTTTTTAGGGTTCTCTCTATATAGTATTGTGTCATCTGCAAATAATGACAGTTTTAACCTCTCCCTTTCCAATTCTTATGCCTTTTATTTCCTTTTTCACCTTGGCAACAAGCCATTTCGACCATTAAAAGTACTCAGATTTGGGACGTTGGGGGAGTGTCCAGTTTGAGATGGCAGCAAAGGAGGGCACTAAACTCACCCTCCCCCACAAACACACTGTTGTTCAATGTAGGAAAGTAACTGTGTTGCCCTAGCCACAGCAATTAGACCAAAATAATAACAAAAGACATCCAAACTGGAAAGGAAGTAAAACTGTCACTATGTGCATCTGACAGGATACTATGTATTTTAAAAAAAACCCTCCAGACTCTACAAAAAATTATTAGAACTAATAAACCCAATGAAGTTGCAGGATATACAATTAATATACAGAAACTCATTGTAATTAATTGTGTTTCTATACACTAATAATAATCAGGAGAAAGTAAGAAAACAATCCTATTTACAATTGCATCAAAAAGAATAAAATACATAGGAATAAATTTAACCAAGGACGTGAAAGACCTGTACTCTGAAAACTATCAATCATTGAAGAAAAATTGAAGAACACACAAATAAATAGAAGGATATACCATGCTCGTGAATTGGAAGGATTAATATCATTAAAGTATCTTTATTACCAATGCACTCTCAATGTAGTTCCTATCAAAATGCCAATGGCACCCTGGCTGGTGTAGCTCAGTGGATTAAGTGTGGGCCTTCAAACCAAAGGGTTGCTGGTTTGATTCCCAGTCAGAGCACATGCCTGGATTGTGGGCCTGGTCCCCCCACATTGGGGCACACAAGAGGCGACCACACATTGATGTTCCTATCCCTCTCTTTCTCCTTCCCTTCCCTTCCCTCTAAAAATAAATAAAATCTTAAAAAAAAATACCAATGGCATTCTTCTCAGAACTAAAATAATCTGAAAATTTATTTGGAACCACAAAAGACCCCAAACAGCGAAAGCAAACTTGAGAAAGAGGAACACAGTTGGAGGTGTCATGCTCCCTGGCTTCAAACTATATACTGCAAAGCTATAAAAGTCAAAATTGTATGGTGCAGGCACAACGACATATACATAGATCAATGGAACAGAATAGAGAACCCTGGAATAAACTCTTATACAGCCAATTAATTTATGACAAAGGAGGCAAGAAAATACAGTTAGATAAAAACTGTCTCTTTAATCAGTAGTGTTGGGAACTGAACAGCCACATATAAAAGAATGAAACCAGAACACTCTCTTATCATATGGAAAAGTTCATTCAAAATGGATTGAAGACTTAAGTGTAAGACCTGAAACCGTCAGTCTCCTAAAAGAAAACATAGGTGGTGAACTCTTTGATACTGCTCTTGGCAATATCTGTTTGCATCTGTCTCCTCAGGCAAGGCAACCAAAGAAAAAATAAACAAGTGGGACTATATCAGATGAAAAAGCTTCTACATAATGAAGGAAATCATCAACAAAACTGAATGACAACCTACTGAATGGGAGAAGATATTTGCAAATGACATATATAATAAGGGGTTAGTACCCAAATATATAAGGAACTCATACAACTCAATGTCACCAAACATCCAATTGAAATTTTCAGAGGCAACGAATAGACATTTCTCTAAAAAAGACAGAGATGCTCTGCATCACTAATCATCAGAGAAATGCAAATCAGATCTGCAATGAGATAACTGTCAGAATGGCTAGTATCAAAGTCAGCAAATAACAAGTGTTGACAAATATGTGAAGAAAAGGTAACCTTGCACACTGTTGAGATTGTAAATTGGTGCAGCCACTATGGAAAACAGTATGAAAATTTTCCAAATAATTAAAAATAGAATGGCCATACTACATAGCAGTTCCACTTCTGGGTATTTATTTGAAGAAATCCAAAACACTAGTACAAAAAGATGTATGCACACCTGTGTTCACTGCAGCATTATTTGCCGTAGCCAAGGCAAGAAGCAACTGAGTTGTCCAGCAATAGCGAACGGATAAAGATGTGACTCATACATATAGTAAATACAATGGAATATTACTCGGCAATAAAAATAATGAAATTTTGCCATTTGTGATAGTGTGAAAGGACGTATAGGATATTATGCTAGGTGAGTAAGTCAGACAGAGAAATACAAATACTTTATGATTTCACTTATATAAGGAATCTAAAAAAACAAACAAACCAGACTCACAGAAGCAGAACAAGCTGATGATTGTGTGTGTGTGGGGGGCGGGCGGGGAGTTGGGAGGATAAGTGGGGAAGGTAAAGGGGAATAGGAGGCACAAATTTCCTGTTACAAAATAAACCACAGAGAGGCAGCGTACACCACAGGAAATACAGCCAACAGTATTTAACCACTGTGTATGGTGATAGATGGTTACTAGATTTAGTGTGGTGATCACATCATAAGGTATATAAATATTGAATCACTACATTATATACCTGAAATATTGTATGCCGACTATACTTTAGTAAAAAAACATTTAAATACAAAAATCTGAGCATTTTATTTTTTTACATTTTGAGAGACAATATATGTCATTTCAACATGTCTGAAAGTTACATTATCTTTAAGTCAGAAGCATAAAATGAAGTCTCCTTTCGGGAAGATGTACAGAGGGCAAACAGCGTTCCTCCTCCCTGACTGCTTCTCGGGGTCGTTGACCTTTAACGTCCAAATTCTCAGTTCCCTCACAGTGCTTGTGAAGTTAACATGAGCTTCTGTAAAAGTCACCAGCTCTTAGTATTTCAAAATAGGAAGAAGTTGGAATTTATTTTAAGGCTTTTGGGAAAACAGTTGTTGGCTATTTCTACATTTGTGCTGCAACAAACACACCCAACCCTGCCTAAGGAAATGGTTCTCCTTCACTGAAGTGTCATCAGTGTGCCCCAACAGTGGACTGGACAGCGTGGCTAGGAGCACTTTAGAAAAAACCAGTTGTCCTTTTTTATGTATTTCTTTATTGGATATTTTACTTAGACTTCTAAATATTGAGGGCGAAATGCTTAAAGGCATTGTTCTTGTAACCGGCACAGTTGTAAAGCCACTTGGCTGAAACTTCAGTTTCGGGGTTCTGTTACCTGCGTCTTCATTTGCTCACTTTTCTGTACGAGGCCCACCAACCAAGTCTGTGACAGGTCGAGCACAAAATAAATAATGGTAGTAAGGGATTAGAACCTGTTGAATAAAGTTTTTTTAAAAAACATGAGTTGATGCTGATATAAACAAACAACCAAGTGAAGAAGAGAAAGCCATTTCTCCAAGGAGACGGTTCTTTTTAGCAGCAGATGATACTAACATGCTGAATTGCATTTTAAATTTTTACATCTGTATTCATCAGACTTTAAAATTTTGTATTTTGTTAGCAAGACTAGGTTTAATGAGAGGAATGGAACAGCTTTCAGTCCTTTGGTGGCCTTTCATTTTATCACAAAAATTACTTGCAATGTTGATAATAGGAAATCAACTAGTTATTCGAGGCTTTTAAGATATATTAGCATATAGTTTAATATGTGTTGTGAAGATTTAAAATATAAATAGTGTTCCCTTCCTTCCCAGACTCTATGAAAAGACATTACAGTTTAATAATTAATAGTAACATTAGAAAATTGGGAGAAGTGGATTTCCAGATTTAATGATAATGGGAACAATTCGAAAGTAGAACCAGCAGAGCCAAGGGAACTTCAACCCACTTGGGACAATGAAGAACACCTTCAAAAAAAGCGGAAGGTTTTTTTCTCACGGAAGTATGGAATAATGCCAAGATCAGAAGCAGCAAAGGAGGGTTCAGTCCCTGGAAACTGGCTGGGCATTCAAGAAAGAAGGAAGCACTGGGCCAGTTCCCCACCCGCAAATACCTGGTTCTCACTTATTTCCCGGTGGAGTAGGGCACAGTTACTGCTTCCTGAAAAGTCTGGCAAGGGAGCCTCCCAAAGTGAGCAGTGGGGAGGGCTGGAGGTCATACTGCCATAGCAGTGCCAAGAACCCCGCTGAGAGACAGGCTCACTGGACCCCTTTCCTAGGTGCTCTTCTGTATTCTGTTCTCACAGTCATCTAAGAATTTCCTGGGTCCCCAAAATCATCTAATGTGGAGTTTCTTGAGCCACCAATATCACTAAAGGTAGACTTTTCCCGCCCCCAACAATTGCCTAAAGTTGAGTTTCCTGACCTAAACAATCACCTAAAGTAGACGATCTTATCCCCCAAAGTAAATTAAGGTAGACTGTGCTGGCCTCCACAATCAACTACAATAGACTATTCTGGTCCCCACCATCACCTGTGATCAAGTTTTTGGCCCCTATAATCACATAAGGTAGAAATTCTGGCACTCCATAATCACGTAAGGTTGAGTTTCCAGGGCCCCCACAATCATCGAAGGTCAAGATAATGAACCCCACAAACACCAGAGACAGAGTGCCCTAATCCTACACAATCATCTATGGTAGTTTTCTGCCCCCCATCTTTTATCAAAAAGATCAAAATCCTGGCCCACCAGGATCATTAAGAATAGGCTCTCCCTGCCCCTAACAATCCCCTAAGGTAGAGTTTCCTGGCCCCCTTAATCGCCTAAAGTCAAGTTTCCTGGGGCCTCCCTACCAGTGACCTAGGTGACTTTTCTAGCCTCACAATTACGTAAGGTAACGTTTCCTGGGTGTTTACAATCATATTAGGTATAGTTTCTTTGTCCTCCCATAATTCCTAACGTAGAATTTCCTGGACTCCCACAGTGAACTAAAGTAGACCGTTCCTGGCCTACTATCTCCTAAGATGCAGTTTTCTGGGCTCCTGTAATCACCATGTTTCTTTCCTATGCCCCTGCAATTACCTTAGGTCAAGTTTTCTGGGCCCCAAGGGTCACCTAAAGTATAGTTCTCAGGCCATCAAACACATAAGGTAGTCTCTTCTGGTCTCTATAATATTCCAAGGTAGAATTCCCCCACAGCTGAGCCCCCACAAACAACTGAGGGCAGGTATTCTAGGCCCCAAGTCACCTAAGGTGGCATTTCCAGGGCATGCATCACACTAGGTAGTTTTTCAGGACCAAAATCACTTAAGATAGAGTTTCTCGTACTCCCTCAAATCACAAAAGGTAGACTGTACTGTACCCCCCACCACAATCAACTAAAGTAAAACAACCTGGGCCTAAGGATGAGTACCTGCCCCTGACAATCATGGTTTCCAACAATCACCCAAGGTCGAGATTCATGGCCCCACCATCACCTGAGGTAGAGTTTCCAGGTTCCCACAATCAACTATGGCATAATTTTATGAGCTGACATTCACCTCGATATGAGTTTTCTGGGCCCAACAATCACTTAAGGGAGAGATTCCTGGGCCCCTGCAATCCTAAGGTAGAGTTTCCAGTGCTCCCAAAATAACCTAAGGTAAATTTCCTGGACCCCACAACCAACTAAGTTAGGCTATTGTGCCCATACATTTATCTAGTGTTGAGCTCCTAGGCCCCTTCAGTCTCCTAAGGTCAAGTTTCATGGTTCCTCATAATCAGGTCAAGTTTCCTTGGCCTCCATAACCACCTAAGGTGGCGTTTCCTGGGCTCACACGTTCACCTGTTGTTCCCTATCCTGGCCTCCTGCCATGGACTAAGTAGAACTTCCTGTCTGCCCACAGTGACGTGAGGCAGAGATTTCTGGCTCTCCACCATCACTTTAGGTAGAGTTTCTGAGGCTCCCACAAACAACAAAAGAGTCTGCTGGACCCTCACAAGCACCTAAGTCAGAGTTTCCTGGGCCTGGCCAACACTAAAAGAGTATCTAAGGCCCTGAAACACCAAAAGTAGAGTTTCCTGGGTCCCCACTCACCAAAGGTCGAGTTCCCTAGGCCTCAGGAATCTTCTAAAGTTGGAATTCTTGGGACTCCACAATCCAATAAGTCAAGTTCCTTGGGTCCCCATATCACCTAAGCTAGAGTTTTCCAGACTATGGTAAACAGTCCTGTCCCCCCACAATCAATAAATAGAGCTTTCTGCCCCTCACAATCACACATGTAGACATTCAGCCCCTATAATCATCTAAGGATAAGTTTCTTGGGGCCCCATATCACCTGGGGTAGAGTTTCCTGGGTCCCTAGTAGCAAAAAGTATAGTCTCCCAAAGGCAACACTCACCTAAGATAGTTTCCTGGGTCCCCAAATGGCATAAGGTCAAGTTACCTAGGACCCCTCAAACTCCTAAAATTGAGGTTCTTTTGACCCACAATCTGACAAAGTCAATTCTCCTGGCCCCCAACCATCACCTAAGGAAGAGTTGCTGTGGCCTTCACAATAACCTAAGGTGGAGATACATGGACCCCTCCCCCATATCACCTAAGGTGGTTTTCCTAGGCCCCAACAGATACCTTAGTTTCAGTTTTATGGGCCCCCACTATCACACCTAAGATCAAGGTTCCTGGGCCCTGATAATCAGCTAAGGGTTAGATTCATGGTCCCCAATAATCACCCAATCTTGTAAAGTCCCATTTCTTGGCCCCCACAATCTGCTACAGTGGACTTTCCAGGCCTCATCTACCACCTAAGGTAGAGATTGCAAGCCCATGACAATAACCTAAGGTCTAGTTTCCCAGGACCCTACAGTCACCTGAAGTCAAGTTTCTTAACCCCAACAATCATGCAAGGTAGCATTTCCAGGCCCAACAATTACCTCACAAAGAGCTTCCTGGGCTACCCCGATCACGTAGATGGTTTCCTGGCCCCACAAAAGTCACCAAGTGTAGTTTCCTGGTGCTCCAAAACTGCCTAAGGTAAAGATTCCTGGCCCCTCCACCATCACCTGAGGTACAGTCCTGACCCACAACCAAATAACGTAGCACTGTATGGGGGCCTCCAGACACCCAAGGGAGAGTGTCCCAGGCCCACTATCTCTTAAGATTCAGTTTCCTGGGTTTCCTCCCTCCCCTAAGATCAAAATTCTTAGGAACCTGTAATTATCTAAGCCAGGGTTTCTTGGGCCCATATGGTAGAGTTCCTTAGTCCCCATCCAATCATCTTAGGTAGAATTTCCTGGGTCCCTACCCACAATCACCTAAAGGAAAGTTTCCTCAGCCCCCAGCTATCTAACCTGAAGTTTCCTAGGCCCACAAGCACCTAAAGTAGAATTTTCTACATCTGCACAAGCCCCTAAGGTAGAATTTCCTGGCCCCCAACAAACAACTGAGGTGGGCCATCCTACCTGTCCACATTTACCCAAGCTAGAAGCTCCTGGCCCACACAGTCACCTATGGTAGGCTGTCCTTGCCCCCAGCAGCCAACCAAGTTAGACTATCCTGCTGCCCCATATTCACCTAAGGTCTAGGTTCCTGGACCGCCTTAATCACTTAAGGATACATTTTCAGGGACCCCGCAATCATGTGGACATTCCTTGCCCCCCCACACACAATCTTATTAATACATAGTTTCTAGGGTTCCCAAAATTTCCTAAGATTTCCTGGGCCCCCACAATCCTACATGGGAGAGTTTCCTGGCCCCTAAGGAAGACTATCCCAGCCCTCCACATTCACCTAAGTTGAGTTTCCCAGACCCCAAATCGCCTAAGGCCTAGTCGCTAACACCCACAACACCTAACGGTCGAAATCTGTGTTCCATACGATAGCCTAGAACGAGTCACCTGGACCCCCACATTCATCTGAGTTCAGGTTTCCTGGCCCAGTGATCACCGAGGAAGTATTTCTTAACTTCCCACAATAACCCAATGCAGTTTCCTGGCCCCACAAAATAACCAAACATAGTTTCCTGGGCACCCGCAATCACCTAATGCATGGTTTCCTGAGCCCACACAGTCATCCAACGTAGATTACCTTGGCCCCCCATAGTCAAATAAGATTGAGTTTCTTGAGACCCCACAATCAAATAAGGTAGAATTTCCTGGGTATGCAATCACCTACAGTAAACTCATCACCCCCTCCTCAAACAACTAAGATCACAATCCTGGGTGCCCACAATCACCTAAGTTCAAGGGTCCTGGTTTCCCACAAGCACCTAAGGGCAAATTTTCCAGGGCCTGCAATCACCTAAGTTAGAGCCCTGGGCCCCCACAATCACCTAGGTAAAATTTCCTGGCACCCCACATCACATAAGGTAGAACTTCCCAAGCCCTCTGTGAGATATTAGAAAGTACATGTTGGTCTCTGCCCCCAGGTCCTGGCACAGAGCTCCTGAAATCCCTGCAATTCCCTAAGCAATAGGAGCACTGGAAGCATGTTTTGTTCTAATATTTGCTCTTTGACACTGATTCCTAACCCAGAGCTCCTAAAACCCTTGTAGTTTTTTGGGTGATAGCAGTGTCTTTTGTTTTAATGAAGTGCTCTTGGTAGGCTTCTGGGTGCATGGGCCCTCCACCCGAAGGAGCTAGCCTTTACCAGAACGTTTTACAGGAATGCACATTATATCTGGCTGGGGAGCACGTCCCCCACCTAGTGTTGTAAAACCAAAACTTGTTGATGAAGTCCTAATAGAAGCTACAGTTAGGAACATATAAAAGTCAAGGGAATTATGATAAAAGTCTGTAGGAAACTGGGTGCATTTAAGCAGGCTTTCCGTGAGGCGGCTGCACATGATCGTGTTATGGACACTGTAACTCACTGGGGGACGCTTCCCCTACCTAACCTTGTAAGACAGAAGGCATAAAAATCGCCCCTCACAACAGCAACTGGACACGCTACACAGGACCCAGTAGACTGTCTAAGCCCACCAGGGTAGGACAGAAGCTGGAGTGCTGGGAAGGAAAAAGTCTCTGTGTGATAGCCCTTTGTGGGCCGTTGGCGGGGGCCTTTGGCAAAGGCCTGTGCGTACCTCCCAGCGATGACAACTGGGACCTTGGACTAGAGACTTTCTGTTTGAGAGGCACTGACTGCCTTGCTGTCAGACATTGATTGAAGCTGCCCTGATGACTGAAGGACATAAAATAATCTTAAAACCTGAAATACCCATAATGTCTTGGATAATATCACAGAAATGCTTTAAAGTTCATAATATGGTACAACGATATGGTTTATATAGAATCATGCTGCCTGGGAATCCAAGGAGGAGATACTCACAGGGAGCCTCTTTCCCCGCAGGGTGGACTCTGGAACTGTGTGCAGAGCTGCTGGGTTCTAGTATCACTTGGGCTGTGCCCTGCACACAGCTCTCAACCAAACAACAGAGAGCTGTCTGGTTTGCGGATGGCAGCTCCACGGTGCGTGGACAACATCCTGTTTGGAAAGCTGCTGCATTTAAGACCAGCAGATAGAAAGACACTTACTGAAGAAGGTAAAAACAGATCTGCTCGGTGAGCTGACTTGCATGCTGTTTTCCTAGCAGTGATGGAAGAATTGCACAGTGGGAAAAGCTACTGTGTTTGGGTTTTTACAGACAGACTCCTGAGCAGGGGCCAGTGGCTTGGCCATATGATTGGGGGGAAGGGCAACCTAGCCTATTACAGGGATGCCCAGATGGGGCACAGCCCTATGGAAATCACTATGTACATTTTTAAAAGATTTTATTTATTTTTAGAGAGAGAGGAAAGGAGCTAGAAGAATGGAAGAGAAACATCTATATGCAAGAGAAACATCGATTAGTTGCCTCTCACATGCCCCCAACCAGGGACCAGGCCAGCAACCCAGGCATGTGCCCTGACCAGGAATCGAACCAATGACCCTCTGGTTTGTGGCATGATGCCCAACCGAGCCACACCAGTCATGGCATCACTATGTAAATTTGAGGGGTACATTAAAGTGTGACATGTGGCTGCCCATCAGAACACCCTTCCAGGTTCAGAAGGTGATCACCTGTGTGCTTGTTTGAGGTGGCCATCTGGGTGCATGCACTGAGTGGATGTGGGGGCGCTGCAGCCACGCAAAGACAGGCTAGATCTACATAGTCCTATTGCACCCTCCAATACACAAAGTGACAATAAGAACTGCTCTGTCTGCCAGCAAGAGAGAGAGACTACAGAGGGCCCTGTGGCAGATTCCCTGGGGGGAGGCCCTGATCATAGCTGGCAAGTGAGGCTAATTCTGGTAGCTCCAAGGGGCTACAAATGGGTCCTAAACAAAACAGACGCTGACTTTGAACCAGACTTTGCTTATGGATGCAAATGCTCAGAATACTATAAAAGAACTGGAGCAGATACAGTGCATCAATTTGGACAGCCAGTCATCAGTTCTTCAGACAAGGAACGTGTATTACAGCCCAAAATGTCTAACGAAGGACAGAGGGGTATTCTCCTCAGAGTACTAGTCTGGTAGGAAATTGGAATGGGCAATTGAAATATTGCTCATCTACAACAGGCACAGATAGACACAAAGGGCTGGCTTACACCCCTCATGAGTGTGTGCTCACACTCAACCTGAGTATAAAGGAGTGTCCCCCTGGGTAAATTCCTCTATTTGGGGGTGGATCTGGGAAAGAGGGGCTGGGGAAGGATGCTGATATGATGAGCTTTTTGCCAAAGAAGGAGGATGTTGGGGTAAGGACTACCCTTTTTTCCCCCTCTTTCTACCCCACATCCCCTCAAATTCTTGTTTTCCCTCTCAAATGCAGTGGCCATATGACCAGAGCTACAACTACAAGGGCTGGAAATAGTGATGAGTCCTCAACAAAAAATCGTATTGTGTTTTAAACATTATGCCAGAATTCCTAAGGGCCTGCTGGAGCAGGATGCACCTTTACCATCTGGAAAAATTGGGTCCAACAGCAATGCAACTATGTTGCTTGGTGGTAAAGGCCGCCCCCTCGTGGTACACCTGTGTAATCTTAACCTCTCTGAATGGAATGGACTGAGGGGAAGGGCCGTGCTGGATAGACTAGTCCGGCTGCGACTATCTAGACCAGCACAGAGGCCAAACCGTTTCCCACCTTCCAAAGGTGGAAAAGTTTGAGTATTAATGGGAAGAAGAGAAAAATGTAGTTTTAGGTAAAGGAATGAAAAATGGGTTGTGTGACAAGGGAAATCCAATATTACATTAACACCTAATGCCTGAAAGGGCGAAGCCACGTTTGCCAAGACCACTCCTGCGTTTGGAGTCTGAGGGGGTGGGACCGAGGCCTACAAACCTGAGTGGGGTCGCCCTGGGAGACCTTCATGTGATGTGGAACAACTGCTGACATGTGGCGTTCTAGTCATGGGCCAATACCTCTGACCCGTGCATCACTGTGCAGCAAGGGGCTCATGGCCAGAGACCAGAAGATGGGCTGAGATGAAAATGCAGGGTGGGGCAAAACCAGGTCTACAGTTGTTCCTGCGGAAAGCAATGCGATAATGAATAACAACGCAAGAATAAACTGTTTTGCTCACTCACAACTGTAAACCTACTCTTGCCCCACCCCATATATATTGGTTTCTGCCCCCAGTTCCTGGCAAAGAACTTTGAAACCCTTGTAATCTTCTAAGTGATAAGAGTGCTATGAACTTCTTTTGTTCTGATATTCGGTCTCTGTGGCACTTTGATTTAAAATAGATACGTATTTGGTAGTCACCTCCTGTTCTGACGCAGAGCTCCACAGACCCTTGGAATTTCCTAAGTGTTGAGAATGATGTAGGTGTCTTTTGTGGTGAATGAAGTGACTTTGGGGAAGCACCTAAGGGGAGGGGGTGCCAGGAGGAGCAACGGTGTGGTTACAGGCTTAGAACTTTCAGTCCCATCCCTTGATTTCCAGGGAGGGGAGAGTGACTGAGGGTGAATCATCATCCACCAATGGCCAGTGATTTAGCCAGTCATGACTAAGTAATAAAGCCCCCATAAAACCCCAAAGGACAGCTTCTTAGCATTCTTTCAGAGAGCTTTCACATTGCAGAGCCGGAAGGCATCCATGTGCTGGCACGCTGGGCCCAAGCTCCAGGAGGATAGAAACTCCTTCATTCGAGACCTCACCCTGTGTCTCTTCATCCAGCTGTTGATTTGAATCCTTTAATATTCTTTAATAAATCAGTAATCTAGTAGGTAAACAAGTTTGCCTGAGTTATGTGGTCTGTTCTAGCAAATTAATCAAGCCCAAGTGACACAGGGTATGTGGCAAAACTGCTGTCACCCACAAAGGCTGCAGGGACTGTCAAGAAAATAGTAAGACTAACCCCCAATGGAGTTTTGGCTTAGAACCAGAGACCAGCTCCATCCAACATGGTGCTTCTTGGCACCTTGCGGTAGCCCCTAACCTCATTATATGCTTATTATAATACATTAGCATACTAAATGGTACACCCTGAGCTGTTACAACGTGAATGCAAAGCCCATAAAAGGACACTAAATGGCCAATGGGCTCTTCTGAGAAGTCTCCACCCCTTTCCCAGAAAAATCCTGAGTATTCTTCCCCCTGACTGAAAGCCCTGCCCCTCGATTCCATGAGCCTCAATAAAAGAATTAGATGCCACCAGGGAGGGCTGCTCTGCCTGGGGAGTAGCCACTCTGTCTCACAGCTTCATTAACAGACTTTCACTTTAAACTCTATCCTGGCTCATATTTGAATTCTTTCTTGCATAAAGCCAGGAACCCACTGTGGGTCACAGACCCTGAGGTCCCCAGACTCCCAAAACACCTGCATTACAAGGAAAGGGTTGTGGGAACCTCTGATTTGTAGCTGGTGGGTCAGAAGCACAGGTAACAACCTGGGCCTGCAATTGGCTCTGAAGTTGGGACTTGGTGTCTTGTAAGACTGAGCCCATTACTGTGGAATTTGAGTATCTCTGGATCAATTGTCAGAATTGAGTTGAATTCTCAGACACCCTACTAATGACTGAGAATTGCCTTCTGGTATGGGGAAGCCTACACACACACACTCACACCAAGAATTGGGTCCAGAAACCCCTTTTTGGTCTCTGACCCCAGCTTCTGACAGGGGCCATCCTGAAACTCTTAGAACTTCCCGAGTGATAGGATATTTTTGGTTCTAATGAGCTGACTCTGGGTTGGCCCATGGATAAGAGCTGGGTCACTGAAAAGGCCAAGCCATGAGTAGAAGCTTAGAATTGTCAGCCCCACCCCTGGATTCTCTTGAGAAGGGCTGAAAATGAAATTAACGACTGCTATGCCTACGTGATGAAGCTGCCACAAGACTCCAAAGGGGCGCACACCTTGCCCCACCCATCCCCTCCATCTGGATGCTCATCCGTGTCCTTTATCACGTCCTTTAACTAACTGGCAAACATCAGTTAATGTTTCCCTCAGTTTGTGAGCTGCACCAGCAAATCAATCAAAGCCAAGGAGGGGTCACTGGAACCTGTGATCTCTACAGCCCATTGTCAGTAGCACTGGCAATAACCTGGGCTTGCAGTTGGCATCTGAAGGGGGACATGGGGCCAAGAGTCTGGGACTGAGCCCTTAGCCTGTGGCACCTAACACTACCTCCAACAGACAGTATCAGAACTGAGTTAATTGTGGGAACCCACTTGATGCGGCACAGAATTGCTGGGCGTGGGAGAAGCCTCCACACATTTGGAGGCCAGAAGAGCCAGAAGGGAAAAGTGCTGGGTAAGAAGTAAAGGAGACACGGAGGAAGAAAAACATAGTAGCTAAGAATGACGTTCTTCCAGTACAGTTTCCCCGGCTAGTCTAACGTAGGGCAGTGTGAAACCTTTCTTAAGTCAGAATAGCATAAAGTGAAGAAGCAGTTACCATAGGACACACACATCTTGCTAACAGATACACAGAGTGAATCAAAGGAAGACACAGATGCTCCAGGCCGTTCGAATCTCTGGCTGCGCGGTGCTGGGCGTCGCTCCTGGAGCAGGGGCTCTCAGCCCCACTCTGCTCAGGCTGCGCACTGCCTCCATAGCAGCTCGCAGCAAACAAACGCTATTATCGCTTTTTGAAAGAAATCCTCTTTGGATTTCTTTCAGTTAGGCAAAAAAAAAAAAAGAAGCTGTACTGTAGGTCTTTCATAAAAGGAAAGTGACATAACACAAACTTTCAAAAAGTGGGGGATAGCTGTATACTCCCCACAGGACCTAAGGTAGAATTTCCTGCCCTCTACCATCAACTAAGGTAGGCTGCCCTGGCCTCCACCATCACAAGGGTCCCCATTCCTGGGTCCCCATAATCACCTAAGGCCAAGTCTCCTGCCTCCCACTATCACCTAAGGTAGATATCCCTACCCCACAATCACCACAAGTAGAGTTTCTGGAGTCCCACAGTCTACTAAGGCTGAGATTCAGGGTTCCCAACATTTATCTAAGGGGGAGTTTCTTGGACCCCACAATAATTGGAAAGAATTTCTTGGGACCCCACAGTCACCTAAGGTAGAATTTCAGGAGCCACCATGATCACCTAAGGTCAAGTTCATGAGACCTGACATTCACATAAGGCAGAGTTCCCTGGGCCCCCAAATATACCTAAGGTAGAGTTCCTGGCCCACCCTAATCACCTAGGTAAACTATCCTAGCCTCCCACACTCACCTGACATCAAGTTTCCTCAGCACATAACCACCTAAAGGCAAATACTCTGGCCCCTAGAAATCATGTGAGATAGATATTTCTTACCCCTCATAATCACCTAAGGAAATCAATCCCAGACCCCCAAATCAGCTAAGGTGGAGCCTTCCGGGCTCACAATCACCTAAGATGGACTTTCACAGGCCCACGATCATCTAAGGTAGAGTTCCCAGGCCACAGTCACGTAGGGGCAAGTTTCCTTTGCCCCAACAATTGCCGAAGTTCAAGTTTCCCTGGCCCCACAATCACCTAATATAGAGTTTCCAGGGCCCCGAATCACCTGTGGTAGTGCTTCCTGCTCCCACAATCACCAGCGTAGTTTCCTGGTCCCCCAAAATTACCAAAGGTATTATCTCTCGAGACTCCACAGTCACCTATGGGCGAGGGTCCTGGGCCCACACAAGCACAGAAGGTAGAATTTCCTGTCCACCAGTGATCTCCTAAGGTAGAATCACCTGGTTCCCCACAGTCATCTAAGGGAGATCTTCTGGGCCCTGAAAGTCAAGCGTCATGGGCCCCCTAACACTTAAGGTCGTCTTCTGGGCCCCAAATCACCTAAAGTCAAGTGTTCTGAGCCCACAACCACTTGAGCTGAAGTCCCTGCCCCAAAGCATATAAGGTAGACTTACCTGGCCCGCACATCCAACTAAGCTACAGTTCCCAGCGGCCCCACCATCACCAAATGCCGAGATTCCTGACCTACAGTAACTAAGGAGGACAGTCCTGACCACCACATCACCTAGGGTTGAGATTTCCAACCCAACCCCATGGCCTACTCACTGTCAAGATTCATGTGTCTCCACAGGCCCCTAAGCTAGAGTTTCCTGGCCCCCCAAGGGACCTAAATAAAAAGTCCCTCAGCCCACCTATCACCAAATAAGACTAGCTTCGAACCGCACAAAAACCTAAAGCAGAATCCCTGGGTCCACAATCACCTAAAGTCAAGTTTCCTGGTCCCCTCAATTACCTAATTTAGGGATTCCTGGACCCCCATATTCACCTGAGGTAGAGTTTCTGGGACCCCCACAATCATCTCAGGTAGGGTACCTTGGCCCCAGCATCACTTAGGTCAAGTTTCCTAGACAATGAAAATTACTTAATGGTAGTTTCCTGGCTTCCCCAATTAGATAAGAGATTCCTCACCCCAAGTCACCTAATAGCTTCCTGGGTTTCCACAATAACCTAAGGTCAGGATTCATGGGACAGCCCCCAAATGCCTAAGATAGAACTTCCTGTTCCCACAATCAACTTTGGTAGACTTTCAGCACACCCCCCCGCCCCCACCTACCCCCAATCACCTAAGGTAGACATCCCCAGATACACAATCACCTACATTTGAGTTTCCTGGGCACAAATCATCTAAAGTTGGGTTTCTGGAGTCACAGCCACCTTAGGTAGAGTGTCCTGGTTACTGCCCCCCTCCCCCACACCTCATGTAGAGTGTGCTGGGCCCCTAAAATCATCTAAGCTAGAGTCCCTGGGACCCCATAAGCATACAATGTAGCCTTTCCTGGGTCTCCAAATTAGACAAGCTGGAGTTTCCTGGACCCAAAGTCACATCACATGGAATTTCCTGGACCCACAATCACCGAAGTCGAGGTTCATGGGCCCTCACAATCTCCTATGTTCAAGAGTTCTGGGTCCAGTACTTCTTGGCCGTAGTAAGGAAGAAAATCTTACCTTTTGCAACAGCATGGATGGACCTGGAGATTATTATGCTAAGTAAAATAAGGCAGTCAGAGAAAGACAAATACCATATGATCTCACTTACATGTGGAGTTTAATGAACAAAATTATTTAACCAACAAAATATAAACAGAAGCACAGATACATAGAACAGACTGACAGCTGTCAGAGGGAGGGGAGTCAGGGGGCTGGGTGAAAGAACATGAAAGGATTAAGCAAATGCATATATTATATATATTATATATGTATGTGTGATAATATATATATGTGTGTGTGTGTGTGTGTGTGTGTCACACATATACACAAACCACAGTGCGGTGATGCCAGAGAGAAAGTGGGTGGGGGGGTGGAAGTTGGCAAAGGGGGGATAAATGGGGATGGAAAGAGACTATTTTGGGTGGTAAGCACATGATGCAGCAAGCAAATGATGCTTTATTCATTAAGTTGTACACTTGAAGCCTGTATGCTTTTATTAACCAATAGCATCCCCAAAAATTCTTTAAAAAAGAGTTCTGGGTCCCCACACCCTATGGTAGACTGTCCTAGGCCCCCCAACAGTCATCTAAGGGGTTGTTTCCTGGGCCCACAATTACCTTAAACAGCATTTCCTGGGCTTAGGCTCTACTAAATTAGAATTTCCTGGGCCCCCCACTATTACCTAAAGCCCAAACAATCACTAAAGGTGGGTTCCCTGCGTCCCCACAGTGACCTAAGGTAGAGTCCCTGGCCATACGACACCTGAGGTATATACTCTCCTGGCCCCTGACAACCAGCTAGGACAGAATTCCTGGTCCCCACAGTCATAACACATAGCTCACAATCCTTGAGCTCACAATCAACCAAAGTAGAGATTCCTGGGCTGCCACAATCACCTAAAATTGAATATCCAAGGTGACCACAATTACCTAAGGCAGAATTTCCAGGGCCCCCAATCTCCTAAGGTCATGATTCCTGGGCCCCTACAATCACCTAGAGTAGAGTTTCCTGACACCAACCCCCGCAACACACACACACACACACACACACACACACACACACATCTCCTAAGGTAGTGTTTCCTGGGCCCCGACAGCCACCTAAGAGTTCCTACTAGGAAACAGGGGCTTAGGCTGGGCTGGAGCCAGCACAGCTGTTCACAGAGATTACTAGCAACCAACTCCATTCACATGGAGCTCGCCTGGGGGAGTGCTGCACCAGGGCCCAGGGCCTCTCTCTCCTCCCCATGTTCTGATGTAGTTGGTCCACCTCCCAGATGCAGCGTTCCCAGGTGATTCTAGTCAGCAGCCAAAATTAGGAAATACTGGTTGAGACCCTCATCAGTAACTAATAACTAACCTCCAAGGGTCACCAAACGTTGAGAGAAAACTCTTAACTGCATGGGAGAAGTAACGAACTCAGCAGAAAGAATATTCCCAAGAGAGCAGCACAGAAGAAACTAGAATAAACTTTAAAGCAAACATTAATATTTCAGATTTGGAAGGGTCTCCAGCCATTAAAAATCTTTCTGTGGTAAAAGTTCTTGGAAATTAAAAATATTACTGAAATAAATTTGCTTGGTATTACTTTTAGAACAACTTTGTAAAAAAAAAAAAGGTTATCTTTTAAGGTTGTTTTTTTTTTCTTTTTGCAATTTTTAGATGAAATTCATCATTGGAAGCATTTAAAAATGTACAATTCAGTGGTTTTCAGTATATTTAAAATATTGTGCCACCATCACCATTTTCTAATTCCAGACGTTTCCATCACCATGAGGCAGCCGTTCCCAGTTCTCCACCCACCCCCAGTCCCTGGCAACCACTAATCTACTTTCTGTCTCTATGAATTTACCTTTTCTGGACACTTCATATAAATGAAGTCATATAATAAGTGGCTTTTTGTGTCTGGCTGCTTTCAATTAGCAGAATGTTTCAAGGTTTATCCATGCTGTAGCATGTGTCAGAACTTCATTCCTTTTTCATGGCTGAGTGATACTCCATGGTCTGGATAGACCACATTCTGGGTAGCCATTCATGTGTTGATGGACATTTAGACTGTGTGCGCTTTCTGGATATTATGAGTAATGCTGCCACGCACATTCTTTTAAAAGGCATTTGTGTGCGTGTATAGTTTCAATTCTCTTGGGTATATTCCTGGGAGCTCCCCCAAATGTAATTCTGTGTTTAACATTTTGAGGAACTGCAAACTGTTTTCCAAAGCAGCTGTACTACTTTACATTGTGGGTTCCAGCTTCTGCTTTTAAACTTCAGGGTTTACGAGGGGAAAGGGAGAGGACTGCCCCGAGACACTCCGAGGAAAACACAGCTGGGCCTGTACAACACAGACAGGACTGCCGACTCGGCACCCTGGCACCCTGCCACCCTGCCCTTGACTTTCCCGGGGCCCATGGCCACCCCTTCTGACTCGCCAATCCTGCAGTGGGCGAGCAGGGCGCCTCTCCTAGACGAGGTCAGAGGTCAGCCGCTATGATCCTCCCTCTGCCCCCCACAGGGCAAAGGTGCTTCTGTTAACCCAAAGCATGAAGCCACTTGTCCCCAAGGCCTCATCCTGACCTGTCTGCCTTTTGCTGTAAAAGGTGCCGCGCAAGACGCTAACGAAGTGTGTCAGTTCACATTTCTCAGCCGTACCTCTTCTATTCACCGAAGTGACGGTGTGGGTGACCGCAGTTGATAAAAACCCTGACGTAAGGCTTTACGGTCCCTATTGGGTTAGACATGCTTTGGGGGATCTGCTTACGACTCACTGGCTGCAGCTCTCCAAGGTCCGTGACCTGTTTAATGAGGCCTCCCCCGTCTGAACTCCCAGACCCGGACTGGGCCTTCCTCTGCACTACAGCGGAGCTGCGTTCTCGCGTCTTTCTCCGGTTCCCACTGAGGCCCCGGGCTTTGCGAAGCAGCCGCTCAGCTCCACGCATCACGTCGCGCTGCGACCTCACACAGGTGCGTTCCAACAGCAAGGCGGACCTCTTGGGAGTCCGCTGGCCCGTGGATCCCGGCTCCAGGTGGGAAGCCGTGTGCCTCCACTACACGTTGAGACAGTCTTGCACACAAGGCCAGCGGCGTGTGCTAATTCTGGAGCGCTCCAGCCATCACCTGGCCTCCAAAGTGGGGCGACTCAGCACCACTGTTACCTCCACCTTCTTCCGCCCCAACAGCCCTCCTGGCATTTTTCCGGAGTCCCTTTTGCCTGTATGTCTAACCCAGTCCTGTCCCGGCCCGAGCCTTCTCCATTGGAATCTGACTCTTACTGTAACTACCTGAAGTCCTTCCTGCAAACACCTCAGCAATGATGATACGCCCACAGCACTTAGAACACCGCTATTGCGTCTCCTTCCTGATCCCAGGGCCAGCGGCAGAGAGATCCGGCCCTGCCTAGAAGGAAGCAGCGGAGTCCCTGCTGCAAGGGAGGGGCCTCTATGGTTTACAAGCCGGTTTCCGTCCTACAGTTCGGACAGGGCACCCCATAACTGCCCACACTACATCCTAAGAGTTGGGGCCCAGTGAAGCCATTGTTCTGGACTTGGATTGTAATGATGGTGACCTTGATTTCCTGATACAGCCCTGGATGTCCTGGCTCCGTCTTGCCTCCAGCTCTTTTCTACATTTGATTTATGAGGAATGATGCCCAGTGAGGAGGATGTATCTGCTGACCTTATGCTTGACCATAAAATGCATTTTAAAATAGGATGCAGCCCTGGTGGGGTTGCTCCATTGGTTGGAGCACCATTCTGTACACTGAAAGTTGTGGGTTCAGCCCCAGGTCAGGGTATGTATCTAGGTTGTGGGTTCCATCCCTGGTCGGAGTGCCTCCTGGAGGCAACCAATCAATGTTCCTCTCTCTCCCCACCCCTTCCTCTCTCTCTAAAATCAATACACATATCTTCAGGTGAGGATTAAAAAAAAAGGATGCAGACTTGATGAATCATGAAGTCATCCTGCCTGCAACACTAATGAAAGGCGGTCTCTCACAGAGAAGTGGGAATGCGTAAAGTGTCGTCTGTGTGCACCTCTGCCAAAAATGCCTGTTTTGACGACTGATTTTATGTGTTTGTATTTTCAAGGGTCACTGGTCAGCTTGTCCCCTGGTAACCTGATGAAGAGGGAATCTTCCAGTATTTGGTTTTTAGGAGTTGAAAATACAAAAGGAAAGGATAAATAAGTCTGGTCTGCACCCTGCACCCCTCATACTGTGTTGAGACCACAGAGACCACTGCTCTCCTGACCTTAGGATGGTAGCGACACTACCTTGACCTCTCCATACCGCCTAGATACTCTGGCCTGGTCCCACCTCTATGCTGCATCTGCATGTCAGCTCCCACTTATTTCTCTCACATTTCCTCCTCCTTCTGGAAGTGGGGCCAAACTCTTCATTGCATTCTGTGACACTGATTAAGTATTCCATGAGATGCATTTAAAGAAAATAAGGTACATTTTAAAATACATTCCTCAGGTTATCATTAGACCACCATTCTCCATCTTGATGCACATTCGAATCAGCTGAAGTACTTTAAAAACGAGGGATGTCCTTGCAGGATCTGGAGATTCGATTCAATTGGCTTAGGTGGAACAGGCTTGAGCAGGTTCTGGAAGTTCCACAGGTGACTCTAAGGTGTGACCAGAGTTGTGCCACCAGGGTTGAGAACCACTGCATGAAGTGAGTAGCTAGTGGTGAGCCTTTCATGATAATGCAGTTCCATTTGAGTTCAATCAAGTTCATTGACCTGGTTAAGATTTCAATAAAAACTTAGAATACTTCAAATCAGATGTCTACTTGAATTAGATAAATGTCAACTTTCTTTGTATTTCTTTTTTTAAGTTCTACATAGTCGAAACTGAAAGAGTCCAACAGTTCAGTAAGATCCGGTAGGAAAAACAAGAGCTCCCATTCCCCTCCTTTCGTCTCCCGGCCCCAGAGACTTTTTTAATCTAGCTCTTGTGACTGATTCTTTGGGCATCTGCCTCTCTATCTTTAGGTAAAATGCTTTGATTTCTATTTCTTGATTTTCCGCTTGAGACAGTATCTGTTGTCTTTGCACCAGGACAGATGACACTGTGTCACTTCCATCTCCCAGCTCCGGCCACACTCACATTCGTCCCCTGCCTCACCCAGTACAGTGATGCCATAATTGTGCTTCAACCAATAATCAGTTTTTATATTATTACGATTTTGTATACCATCCAGAGCTTAGCCATGTAACACACTAAGATTACTTCTCCTTTCTTATACATTTATTTCCTTGAGTTACTAATTGTCTTAATTTTTCACCTGATTAGTTTTTTATTAGCTTTATATCTACATTTCAGTAACCACCCTCGAGTTCTCCACCGGTTGTTTAAATCTTTCCTCAAGCCATTTGTTCACATCAGCATTTTATACATTTCATCTTCCTGAAGAACTGTCCCCCGGAGCCCTCTGGCCCTCTCTGGTCGGGGCCGCCTGCACTCGGTGCCTGCTTCAAGACTGTCACCCTGCAATGTCCCTCCGGGATCATCACCTGAGCAGTCATTCCCTTCACCTTTCTCCCCTGTTGGGCCTCCTGGTTTTGTACTCCTGCCTTTTTCTTTCTTGGTTTACTCTGTCATTTTGCTGAAATGAAAGAGCATGTAAAATGCCACTACACATGAAACTATTTTCTCTTCACAAGCTTAGAGAATTATCGTATTTGGCAGAAAGGGGTGGCAGTAGTTAAAGCAGCAAGAGAGGGACAGGACCTCAAAAGTCATGTAGGGAAACACCAGTTTTATCTAAATACAGGGAAATCCATCTGTGCTTTTTTTGCCGGTTGTATGTTTTGAACCAAAACAATAATTACTCTGTAATCTATGCTCCCAAGGTGAACTGTCCTGGAACTGGTGTTTTAACAGAGAGCAAAAAAATGGCATAAAAAAATAAATCTCGTTTCACTGAAGCTTATCGAAACAAATGGATTTCAGCATAATTATAATTATATGTTTCCATCACCCGAAAAATCAAGCAGCTAAAGCAAGAGTAAATTTCATTTAAAAGACATATATTAGCCCTAACTGGTGTGGCTCAGTTGGCTGGACGTCATCCTGCAAAGCGGAAGGTTGTCAGGAAGATTCCCAGTCCCGGCACCAGCCCAGGCTGCGGATTCCATCCCTGGTCGGGGCGCAGACAGGAGGGAACCCACTGATGTTTTTCCCTCGCATCAAAGTTTCTCCCCATCTCTTTCTCCCTCCCGTCCCTCTCACTAAATATTAATGAATTATTTAATTAAAATTTTAAAAGAAATATATTAAGCACCAATCACACATCCCGAAAATGCCAAGTTTGGCTATGAAATTGATTTCCTGCTGGAAAGTCAGCAGGGTCCGATTAAGGGAGGCCATAGCCTCTGCAGGCTCTTCTGTACCTTTAGTTATAACTGGGGTTTCCCAGCTGGAGGCAGACCAGCTGTGCAGCTGGTGAAGACCATTTCTCAGAAATCAGTTTTCAGGATGGAGAAGTTGGATTTACTGTGGCTTGACAGCTCTGACCACAATCTGACCGCAGCTATTTATATCTTTGAAGCTGCTTTCCAACAACTCTGAGCAGAGGGCTGGCAATTGTCCTAGGAGGCCTGAGGCCAGAGAGACCCATCTGCGCAGGCCCGGGGTCTGCCCCACAAGGAGGGTGGAGGGTGACTGGGTAAAGGAGGGCCCCAGGAGAGAACAAGTGACTTTGTAGAGAAGGAGGGTGTGGACACCTGGTGGCTAAGAACAGCTGGGTGACCTGGTGCAGGTTTGGCCACAAGGTGGGGTAGGTATGCCAGGCATCTACGCTGCTCTGGGGAGGGCACTCAGATATAGCCCAGCTCTCCACCAGTCTCTCAGCATGACTTCCTGCTGAGCACTAAAAAGAAGAAAAGAGATTCTAAAGAATTCTTAGTGCTTTTGGACTTCCAGTCAAGATGGCAGTGTACGCAGACATGGCTCACCTCTTTACACAACCATATCAAAATTACAACTAAAATATAGAACAACCATCACTCAGAACCAACAGAAATCAAGTTGAATGGAAGTCGGACAACTATGGAGTTAAAGAAACCACATCCACATAGATTGGTAGGAGGGACACAGATGCGGAATGGGCTGGTCCCACACCCGCACACACCCACATGTAGTGGATAAAAATTCAGCAAGGATATCTCAGGAATGAGGAATCCCAGCCCCACACCAGGCCTCCCAGTCCAGGGTTCCAGTATCAGAAAGATAAGTCCCCACAACTTCTGGCTGCAAAAACCAGCAAGGACTAGGTCAATGGAAGAAAATTCTGGAGCCCCAAGCAGTTCCTCTTAAAGAACTCAGACACAGACTCACCTACTCAGACTCACTCCCTCTGAGCTCCAACACCAGGGTAGCAACTTGAAAGGCACCAGTGGCATACAGGGAGAGAATGAACTGTCTGGCATCAAGGTGAGCAGGGACCATTGTCCCACTGCTAAACCCTCCCCCCACAGAGCTACTAAACTGGTGTCATACCTGAGACTCCATCAACCCAGCAAACACTGTTTGACAGGCCTTGGAGATATCCAGAGACTCTGCCCCACCCAACTTATGGGCCTACCCAAGTTATTTTTCCATACGAATAGCTGGTCTGGGCTGATGCTGCATGCCTTCCTAAATCCTCTCAAACAAGCAACCACTGGCTTCAGTGAGCCCCAGGCCCAGCACTGGCAGCAGCCAGCCTAGATTCACAGCTTGGCTTCTCCTGGGAATCTCCAAGTCCAGCAAAAGTAGCAGCCATCTCAGATGGCTTTATAGCTCAGTCAGGATGGCCCTAGGCAAAACACAGGTGGACACTGACTTTGACCTGCACCACCCAGGAAACCCCAGGGCCGGCGTACCCAGTGGAAGCTACAGACCACATTGGAGCACCACCACCCTGTCCCTACACAGCTGATCCTCCACAGAGGGTGGAGATTGGTGCTCAGTGGTCACAGCCAGTTCTTACAGCTGACTGGCCTGGGTAAATCCCTCCCATTGATCTACCAACAGCAACCAAAGTTTCAACTACCAGAGGAAGGTGTACTCAGCCCACACGAAGGGTGCACCTCGAGTACTCAGCATGGCCAATAGGGTAGGCTGGGCTACTGGACACTACAGGACACCTACTACATTAGGCCACACCACGAAGATGGGGTCATAGCAGCTCTACCTAATTTACAGAAACAAACACAAGGAGGCTGCCAAAACGAGGAGACAAAGAGACATGGCCCAAATGAAAAAACAGATCAAAACTGCAGAAAAAGAGCTAAACAAAAGGGAGATAAGCAATCTATCAGATGCAGAGTTCAAAACACTGGTTATAAGGATGCTCCATGAACTTAGTGAGGACCTTAACAGCATAAAAACTCCAGTCAGAAACAAAGGATACACTAATTGAAATAAAGAACAATTTATAGGGAAACAACAGTAGAATGGATGAAGCCGAAATTCAAATCAATGATTTGGAAAAATAAGAGGAAAAAAACAACCAACCAGAATGACAAGAAGAAAAAAGGATTCAATAAAATGAGGACAGTAGAAGCAGCCTCTGGGACAACTTCAAGAGGTCCAATATTCACACCATAGTGGTACTAGAAGGAGAGGAGAAAGAGTAAGAAACTGGACATCTATTTGAAAAAATAGTGAAAAAAAATTTCCCTGAAATGGCAAAGGAAATAGACATGCAAATTCAGGAAGCACAGAGAGTTCCAAACAAGATGGATGCAAAGAGGCCCACTCCAAGACACATCATAATTAAAATGCTCAAGGTTAAAGACCAAGAGAGAATCTTAAAAGCAGCAAGAGAAGTTAGTTACCTACAGGGGAGCCCCCATTGGACTGTCAGCTGATTGCTCAAAAGAAACTTTACAGGCTACAAGGGATTGGCAAGAAATATTCAGTCATGAAAAGGAGGGACCTACAGCCTAGATCGTTCTACCCAGCAAAGCCATCATTTAGAATCCAAGGGCCAATAAAGAGCTTCCCGGACAAGAAAAAAACTAAAGGAGTTCATCGTCACCAGATCATTGTTATGTGAAATGTTAAAGGGATTTATTTAAGAAAAAGAAGATCAAAACTATGAACAATAAAATGGCAACAAACACATATCTATCAACAACTGAATCTTAAAAACAAACTAAGCAAACAAGAAAAACAGAGACAGATTCACAGATACAGAGAGAGTTTCGATGGTTGCCAGATGTGAGGGTGGTGTGGGGAATGTGTGAAGAGGTGAGGGGGTTAAGAAGTACAAACAGGTAGTTACAGAACAGCCCTGGAGATGTAAAGTGCAGTAAAGGAAACGGAGCAGCCAAAGAACTTACATGCATGACCCATGGACGTGAACAATGGTGTGGGGATTGCCTGAGAGAGGGGGGGATGCTGGGTGGATCGGGGAAAGGGGGTTAAAATCAGGATAAGTAATAGCATAATCAATAACATATAATTTAAAAAAGAAAAGAATTAGCAACCCTGGCTCCTCTCTCCCTAAGGAGTCAGTTAACTGCCTAGCTGTTGCTTCAGGGTGCCCCCTTGTGGAGAAGTGGAGCCGTTACTTGCTCCCAGGAGCCCTGGATATGGGGGGAGGCTAGAAGGATGTCTTTGCCTCATAGACTCATAGAATTGGTCTTGTGGGGACCCAACGCACTTGGTTTGCCTCCCTGTTCCAACAGGAGAGAAGAGGGCACAGAGGCCCGTAATTGTTGGTGTAGTTCCTCTATGTTATCTTCTTTTGAACAGAATTGATTTTCACTCTTATCCTTAGCTCTTCACCGGTTGAAGCTAGATTTTCAATTATTTATTCATTTAACACTATGTATAATTAGGTCCCTGCAATTTTTTACAACTTGGTTCTTTTTATAGTCAAAGTTTTCAAACTTCCAATCTAAATAGCAAATTTTCTTTTAAAATGTATTTTAAATAATAGAAGGTGTGTGTGTGTGTGTGTGTGTAGTACTTCAAACCTTTGTAGCCATTTTAACTTGTAATTATGATTTTACAACTCCTACTGGAGGGAATAGAAATCGGCACAGCCACTTTTTATTTTATTATTTTTAGACTTCGATTATGGACAATAGTAAAAACGCAAATTTAAAGGAAGTAATATAATGAATCCTATGTGATCCCAGCTTAAACAATTGCCAACTCACAGCCTGTATTCTTTCATCTGTATTCTCCCTGTGCCCTGATTCTTCCAGGCAAGTGCCAGCCTCTCCGTGCAAGCTCCCAAGTGTTTTTGGCGTGAACATGTAGTCCTGCTTTCTGGTGTGACAAGCTGTTCCAGGTTCATCCTGTACCTTTGCTTCTCAATGGAATCAGCCAACTCCTTTAAATACAAAGCTGTATTTAGAGACTACAATTTGGGTTCTTCGAGTATTTTGCTCCTGAGCTGGTCACTGTCTCTAGGTTACAATTCCCACTTTGGTATTCTTTCCCGTTTCTAAGACATTGGGACTCACACCTACAATAGGCCACACTGGCACTGGCTTCACTTAGAATGAGGGTTTAAGGAGAGGAAGCACAGCACACCAGTTCTCTAGGCACCCCAGCCCCTTGGGCTGCCAGGTAAAACATGGGATGGCAGATTAAACTTGAATTTCAGATAAACAACGAATAAAGCCTCACGTCCCGCTTAGGAACCAATATGTATAGTAACAATTTTATTGGACTAGCCTGCCTCCATCCCCTCTCAAGGGACACGTCCATTTCCAAGAGTCGTTCTCCGGAAACTCCGAAGCCACAGCTCCCCACCAGGTTTTTCTAATTCATCCATTGTTCTCGCTGTTCCGATGCAGTGGGTGATTTTTACCACAAGCAGTATTGCCTAGCAACACAGCTGACATTTCACCTTTATCAGATTTCCGGGAGAACAGAGCTAGAAAGTAAACTCCAAAGGAAATGAAAAATGATTTTTTAAAGATTTTATTTATTTATTTTTAGAGAGAGGGGAAGGAAGGGAGAAAGAGGGGGAGAGTAACATCCATATGTGCTTGCCTCTCGCACATGCCCTGCACCTGGGATCGGCCCACAACCCAGGCATGTGCCCTGACTGGGAATTGAACCAGTGACCCTTCAGCTCACAGGCTGGTGCTCAATCCACTGAGCCACACCAGCCAGAGCAGGGATTTATTTTTTAATTTGTTATATAATTATACAAACATTTTCATGTGTCCAAAATTAAATCTACAAAGTCTGTTCACAGAATTCTACCTTCTATCTCTGACCCTTTGACCCTGTCCCCTCTTTCTCCCCATAGATAACAATTTACTTTTGCGTTATGCTTTCCCCACTCCATTGTGATTTTTCACTGTAGTTCCCATCTTGGGAAAACAGTAGCATATCATACCCTTCTCTAACCTTGCTTATTTTCAAATTCAATTCTAATAGAGAAGCTTTATTGAGATATAACTTACAAGTCACCTGTTTGAAGTGCACAGCTCACTGATTTCTTAGAGCACTCAGAGCTGGCAGCCACTGTTCCAGAACAGCTTCAGTTCTCCAGATAAAACTGTGTACCCACTAGCAGTCACTCCCCGCTGGCTGCTTTCCGCAGCTCCCCAGCCCTGGTCCTGGGCACTGCTAATCTACTCTCTCTCTCTCTGGAAATGGCGGTTGTGAGTAATTCATGTAAATGAAATCATACAGTATGTGACCTTTTGTGTCTGGCCTCTTTCACTCAGCACAGTGTTTTCAGGGTTTGCCCACGTTGTGGAATGCCTCAGTACTCCTCCGTTTCTCTCACTGCCACGTAATGCTCCCTTGTCTGGGTATACCACATTTTATTTATCCACTTACCTTGATTTTTCCACTTAACCATATATCTTGGAGATCACTCTATGGTATTATGTCGTGTTATTTAATGTTAGCACACCAGTGTAGATTTGCCATAGTCCATTCAACCAGCCCCTGACCGATGGAGATGTGGGTTATTCCTAGTGTTTTACAAATAGAAGTGCAAGGAAAAGCCTTATGCTCCCATCTTTGGGGGGCAACGGGGAGCTGGCTCGTGCCTTGCTCCAGTGGGTTAGCCTCGGTAACTGCTAAGGGGGCTTTTAGCTTCAAAGATCTCAGATTGACCAAAAGAAAGTGACACTGGCCTTCTCTGGGCTCCCGGGGGCTGTGTGGTGGCTGCCTCCCCTGGATGGCCAACTCTCAGTAGTTAGCCTTCGAGTGTTCTCATTTGGTCCATTTCGGTTCGTCTCTGCAGAATTAGTGGGGGGACTACTGTACCAGGAAATCCCGAGAGCTTAAGGGTCAGGGACAGCTGTCCGTCCAAGCCCCTTTGCCTCACAAGGAGTAGAAATTTGCTTTTACAGAAATACTCCAAGTCCTGTGAGACGCCAGCAGCAATTCCCACTGCTTTCCTTTAGCGAAAGCCTCTACTTCAAATGTGGGAGTTTCCTGAGCCCCCAAAAGGCAGGCTCACTGTTGTCGAGCACAGAGCAGAGCGAAGGCTGGGGTGCGGCTCTGGAAGGCCACAAGGAGCATCGCCAGGGAGGGGGAGGCAGGAGCTGTGACAACCTCCCAAGGAACTTCTCAACTAGGTACCTGTTCGGTGTTCAAGCCGATGGGGTCGATGAAGTGGGGGCTGACCTAGACAGAATTCTGCTCCTGGGCCCCAAGCCTCTGGGATGGTCCCCTCAGATGCCTGCAGGGAAACCAAGCACGTGATGTGGGCCAGCGAACTCCTGGCTCACCTAAAAGTGGACATTCTCATTGATTCTTGCCAGGTGAGAATGCCTACATTCTCTGGGGTTTTTCAAGCAAAGTTGGAAGCCTGGATTTCTATGTAAAATTTTCTGATTTTCTTCCAAGTTTAGCAAACACGTTTGGGAGCTGTATTCAAATATCTCTGTAAAAGCAAAGAAAATTCAGGGAACTAATGCACTTGAGGATCAGCCTCCAGGAACCCGTGGAGGTGAGTCCTGACTCGGCCCCTCCTGCAACCAGAGCCGCACACTGGGGGCATCACAAGCCGGGTCCTACCACCCTCGGGTCTGCAGCAGGTCCAGGGGACAGTCCTAGAGGTAGAATAGAGCCTGACATTATTTCACCTTTGCCTCCTCATCTTTAAAAGGGAGAGAGTCAAGTTACTGCCCCGGCTGTGAGCTGTAATCTGCAAAGGGCAGTGCAAATGGGAACTGTCGTTAAGCCTGAACCTGTGCAAATGTGTGTGTTACAGTAATTGAATTGAATCATCTTCTTGGAATCTCATTAAAATTTTGGAAAGTGGGGAGTAGCTAAAACAATTTTTTGAAAGATAAGCAGAAAGTTGAAAATACAAATACTGAAAGTATTATAATACTACAATCACCTAGACAAACTGGCAAATTAATCACTACCCCAAGAATAAATCTAAATATACTTAAATACTTTATAGATGATAATAATTAGAAATAAATCAGAAGGGCATTAATTCTTTAATAAGTATCATTGGAAACTTGATCATCTGGGGAAGAAAATTAACTGAGATACCCACCTTACATACACTATATGCCAAGATTAATTTAAGAACTGAATATAAAGACTAGGACTACAGGAAAAGCTTTCTCTGCATTTAGAACGACTTTCTAAGCATAAAGGCAGTAAAACACATAGCAAAAAAAAAAGGCCAATAAATTTAAGTATAAAAAGAACTTCCTAACTCCTAGATTTTTTAAAGCCATAATTAAATTGAAAGTTAAACATCAGCCCTGGCCAGTGTGGCTCAGTTGGTTGGAGCATCGCCCCAAAAACAGGAAAGTCACTGGTTTGATTCCCCGGGGCAGGGCACGTGCCTAGCTCGAGGGTTCAGCCCTGGTCGGGGTATGTATGAGAGGCAACCAGTTAACGTTTCTCTCCAGTGTTTCTCTCCCTCTCTCGCTCCTCCCCCCAGCCCCTCTCTTTAAAATCAATGAGCATGTCTTCAGGTGAGGGTAAAAAAAAGTTAAATTTCCAGGTTCAATTCCCAGTCAGGGCACATGTCTGGGTTGCAGGCCACAGCCCCCAGCAACTGCGCATTGATGTCTCTCTCTCTCTCTCTTTCTCCCTCCCCTCTCTAAAAATAAAATCTTAAAAAAAAAAAGTTAAATTTCAGCAAAATATAACTGACAAAGGGGCAAAGGGCAATACCTAAAGATATAAATGTTAAATATAAGGAGCTCATATGGTTCAATAAGAAAATAAATCCAAATAAATAAATAAATAAATAAATCCCTGAAAAATTAAACAAATATATAAACTGACATACCACAGGGGGGAAAAACCAAATGGCCAATACCTGTGACAATTCTTATAACTTGTTTAAAAATCAGAGACATGAAAATTAAAATAAAAAGAATTTTTTTTTGCTTGGAAATTAACCAAGATTAAAAAGAGGACCTATCCCATGCCAGCCAGAAGACTTGGGGCGGGAGGGGAGGGGAGGACTGGCAGACTGTGATGCAATACAAGCACTGCGGAAATCAGCTTGATATTGGCCACCAGAACAACTTTATTTTTGTTTTTTTATCCTTCACCGAGGACATTTTTTTTCATTGCTTTTAGAGAAAGGAAGGGAAAGGGAGAGGGAGAGAGAAACATCAATCAGTTGCCTCCATAAACACCCCGACTGGGGACCAAACCCACAACGTTTGGGTGCCCGGGACAATGCTCCAACCGACTGAGTCACACTGGCCAGGGCCACCAGGCAGACTTTAAATGTTGCTACCATACAACCCAGAAATTAACCTTCTGGGAAAACACTCTAAGAAAATAATGAGAAATAAGAACAAGAGATTTAAGTACAAAGAGGTCTATCAAAATATTATCTACCATGATGGAGAACTATAATCAACCTAAATGACATACAATAGGAGGATAGGTAAATCCTGATACAATCATAAAATGGAATCTTATACATTTTTGTTTAATACACATGTTTACAAATAATTTTCAATCATGGACATGGAAAACCTACAAACTTAAGTCATCCTTCCACAAAGGGTTATGCAGCACCCACTACATGCGTGCTACTGCAAGAGGCGATTGGGACACATACATCGTGGGACAAAGCTGACGAGATCCTGCCTTCTTAGAGCTCACGTCAGGCGTGTGAGAGAGGAAACAAAGAAACCCAGTGAGGAAACATAAGAAATAAGACAGCTGTATAACAGGACAAAGGTGATGTGTTGAAGAAAACAAAACGAGAGCAGGACAGGGGAGCCGGCAGACTGAGCGGGGCGAGGGCAGGTGGCCGGGCTGAACGGGGGCTCCGAGAGCGGAAGGCATGGGGCAGCGCCACACTGCCTGAGCGGAGGAGACATCTGTGTGCAAAAGTACATCTGTGGCCTCACCTGTTAAGTGTATGTGCTAACTTCTACATTGCACATAGGTTCTTCACACCTCTCACACATTTCCATAGGGAAAAGACATCAAAATGACAGCAATGGCTACCTGTGGAGGGTGGGATTATGGTGATTATTTTATCTTTTTAATAGTTTACTATACTTGCTAAATTTTATAACATGAGTAGGCCCAGTTTCATTATCAGAAATAAAGCAATATATGCTACTACATGTTTTAAAAAGCAGAGTTAATCTACCTTTAACCTCAGGAAGGGCTTTCCAAAAGGGACAAGACGTTTAAGTGTAGTGAGCTGTCTAACCTTTCTGGGACAACGTTCTTCCACAAGGGGGCGCCTTGCCTTCTAGTGAGGAGCTGCCTGAGCCAGGAGTTTGGATTGGATTTTAAGGGAGCGGTGTGTAAAGGGTAAATGTTGCATAATTCCACTCCCACGCCTGAGAACCATGCTCAGAGTGGCTCAAGATAGCTTCTGGCACTCTAACACTTGCCTCCTTGGTCAGTAATAATATAATCCATTTTCCCTGAAATCAATTAGCAAATACAGTTTAGCAAGTCATGAGCTCAGGGGAAAATAAAAAACAAAAAAAAAAAAAACAAGAAGAGAACGTTCCTCTCCCTTGGGGAGTTAACCCAACCAGAAAGGCCTAACTCAGTCACCTTTTCTCGGTGTAACAGCGGTTGGAGAGGAGACCTGGGGGTGGGGGGAGAGCCCGCAGAGATTGATCAGTGCAGAAGCAGATGTGAGTCAGCGGGCTGTTACCAGATACTTGGAAGATGGGCGCATAACAAAGGGAAGGGCTGCAGGGAGAGGGGAGAGGAGGAAAGAGAGACAGAAGGCGGGGTGTACGGGAGGAGGGCACAGGTAATGCTGTGAAAAGCCACTGACCTGGACCTGCTGGGAATTTTGCAACCTAATGACCCCAAGGACTGGGTTGCCAGGAATTGCGCTCCCGGCCTGTCTCAGCAAACCCAACTTATCTGAAACCAAAGAGCAGAGAGACGTCTGTGGCTCAGTGCTGACGCAGCCTCTCCGTCACAGCCAGCCCATTTGGCCTGCAGGTGTTTACTTATCTAGGCAGAGGGAAGCTGGATGCGCACCCACTTCCATTTCCAAGACTTGCATTTATTATCAGGAATAAAATAATATCTGCTTGCTTAGGAACACAGTGGCCGGAGGACTGGGGAACAAAGGTGGACAAGACAGGCTCCCGGGGTCGGGGAATGCACCTTGTTGATCCCAACATACAATGTAATGGGAAGAGAAAAGAGGAAAGATCATCTAACCCAACCTGGGGGTCCAAGTAATGCTTCCTGGGAAAGATGGCATGTGAGCTAGTCGGGAAGGGCCCCTGGGAGTTTAGGGGTAGGAGAGGGTTCCAGGCAGAGAGAATGTGACATCTGACATCTGTTCCTGCCAGTAGCTCAGCCTGGCTGGAGTCTGGGGTCAGTGAGGACAAGCGGTGAGTGGTGATGCTGGAGTGGAGTCCCCTTTATCTGCAAACACTGGGAAGCCTTGAGTTCTCAGATCACTGACATGGAGGTTTTCTAAAGTCACCAATGACCCTTGTGTTGCCAAATCCATGCATACTTTCCAATCTGCGTCCTACGTGAATTCTCTCTGCATGTGGTACTGCCCCCTTTGCCTCCATCCCTGAGCATTCTCAGGCCCTGACCACTCAGTCACCACGTGTTCCTCCTGGCTATCTGTCCACCTCTGGTCATTTCTCCTCAGCGCCCACACTGGCTGCTCCTCCGCCCTCTGGCCTGGGAGTGCTGGTGTGCCACCAGGCCCTGCCTTGGTCCCTTCTCACCATTCACTCCTGTTTTCAACCCCCTCATTTATTCCCGTGGCTTCGAATGCATCTATTATGTGTAATAGCATCGGGGGAGGGGGGGAGGGGCCAGAATCAAGAATGGGGTCATATGTCCTGGGCGTCGATGCTGAGTGAGCATGTTCATGCCAGTTCCTGAGCAACTGTGGGATGAGTCAGGGTGGAGACAGTCAGCACGAGTAGGTCAGGGATAAGCAGAGGCATGTACTGAGCACAACGAGAGCTGCTAATTACTGCAGTCAGTGTCCTGGGTCTGAAAGAAAGCTGACTCCAGGGTTCACTGCTCCCAAGTGCACGGGGAGTGGTAGATACACTGATGTGTGTTTAAAAAATAAAAATAAAAATAAACCCAGTCCAAGGTTCGAGAAGAAAGATAACGCCAGGAGGTGCAAGAAAGATGGGTAGGCCCAGCTGGGCAGGCTGGTTCCGAAGTCCAAGGTGTCACTCAAGGCAGGCATCCAAGGCACAGGAGCGAGGCCAGCGGCCTGGGGTGGCCTCTGGCCTGGCCTGGATCTCTGCTGCAGTTCAGGCAGGCAGGCATCCAGGGACGTGCGCCCGGCCCGGCGAACAATGGCGCGGGAGCATAGGGCGGGCTGTGTGAGCCTCCCGGACCGCACTGATGCAGCCCAGAGAGGCAGGGCAGTCCTGAGCCAGTCCTGGTCCCTTTTGTTCCCCAGCCTCTCGTGCCAACAGCACAAAGAATTTCTCCAGGCGCCAACATTACGGCTACTGATAAAGCAAATTCTTTTTGAGCCTCGTCAGGAGTAAGGTGGCAATTGGGATTTGAAATGGTCTTAAGAAGTGGCATTTAAAATTAGTAGGAATAAGTAGATTATTCAATAAATGATGTTAGAAGAATTTGCTATTTTTAAAAAACTTAGAGTCCTACCTTAACAGGACACTCAAAAATACATCTGATAATTAGTAATTAATTAAAAACAACCAAGAAAAGCCCAGGCTCAGATGATTTGATTGGTGAATGCTAGCAAACATTCAAAGAAGAACTAATACTGATCCTTCACAAACTCTTCAAAAAAAAAAACAAAAACAGAAGAGAAAGGAATCTTTCCCTGCTTATTCTATGAAAATACAACCCACAGAATAGGAGAAAATATTTTCAAATCACATGTCTGCTAAGAGATTTGTACCTAGAATCTGTAAAGAATACTTACAACTCAATAATAAAAAACCAACCCAATTTAAAAATGGGCAAAGGATCTGGATAGACATGTCTCTAAAGGAATGTTAATTATTCAGCAAAGAAGAAACGAAGTACTGACGGAAGCTAAGGCCTGGGTGAAGCTTAAAAACCTTACGCTCAGTGAAACGGTCATTCGGAGAAGACCACATACTGTTTGCCTCCACTGCAGGACCTGCCTGGGGAGGTGAATAGAGACAGAGAGAGACAGAGAGCGGACTGCGGTTGCCGGGGACGGGCGGGGCGGAGACGGGGTGACCGCCAGGGGCCCCAGGGTTTCCGTAGGGCAGAGGAAAGCTCTGAAACGGGAGCGTGGTGATGGTTGCACTAGCGTGTGAATACAGTGAAAAGCATTCATTGTATACTTTCAAAAGGGTGAACTGTATGCTATGTAAATCATATCGAAATTAAGCTGCTAAAAATGTACATGAGAGGTGGATGAGAGATATATAAATGTAAAATAAACCTTAAAAATAAAAGAAAATAAGACTGGCTCAATAATTTCGGTGTGGAGCAGGCCATTCTAAATATGATACAAAACTCACGATATATAAAGGACAACACTGACAGATTGAGTGCATTGAAATAATCTTCAGTGTGAAAAGACACTGTAAAATATAAATATATGTCAACCTATATACATATAAACACATATATAAAAATCATGCCCGGGCTGGTGTGGCTCAGTGAATTAAGTGCCAGCCTGTGAACCGAGGGGTCGCTGGTTGCATTTCTCCTGGTCAGGGCACGCGCCTGCGTTGCAGGCTGGGTCCCCAGTAGGGAGTGCACGAAGGGCAAGCACGTGTTGACATCTCTCGTACTCTTTCTCCCTCCTTTCCCCTCTCTCTAAAAATACATAAATAAAATATTTTTTTAAAAATCATGAAGGACTTTTACAACATGTGTAACAAATGTATTTAGAGTGGTCTTTAAAATCATTATGAAAAAGATGGACCCCAACGGCTCAGCCACGGTCTATGGTGCTGGCCAGAGTGAGGGGAAAGGGGCACTCGTGTGGAGAAGGAGTGAGGATACATTGATGTGCCATTTGGAATCCAGGTCTGAACGGCAAAACGTTCCCAAAGGGCGTGGAACAGTCAGAAGCACCAGCTGAGAAAAGTGAGTCTGCCACATGGAGGCAGACAGGCCGCAAGTCAGCCACGGTGCGGGGGGCTCTATCAGCCGGCCCCGTGCAAGCAGATGTTTGTCCCAGGATTTCTAGTTCTAGAATTATATTCTTCAGAAATGTTTCAAAGGCACACAAAGAATGTTTGCTACGGCAGTGTTTGTGACAGTAAACAATGTCCATTCATAGAAAATTGGTTATATAAATGACATGTCCATTACAACGTCATTACAAAGACAAACAGAACTCAACAACTACTGACATAGATTCTTAAAATGTATTAGAGAAGAAAAGTAAGTTGCAGAACAGCATGTATAACATGATCCCAATTTGGAAAGAAGAATTGCATGTATGTTTACAGATGCATAGAAAAGACTCTGGATAAACTCACAACAAACTGCTAGCGGTGGTGTCCTGTGCGGGGCGGACTCTTTGGCGGAAAGAGAGGAAAAAATATCCTTTATCTTATGGACTTTTGGGTTAGTTTTATAATTTTTAAATATAGAAGAACAAACAGTTAGCTTGAGAGAAAAGGAGCAAGGAGAGAAGAAAGTTGCAATACATGAAGAGTGATTAACAGCGGTTATGAGATGGGACCACAGATAATTTTTCCTTATCTGTGTGCCTTTCTGTCCCCAGGTGGACAGATAAGCCCTGGTGATGTCAGTGCAAAAGGAGACAGATTCTGAACAATGAAGCCATTTAGAAGATAACGCTGCGAGAGTCAGTGCTGGAAACACTGATAAGAACTAAATCCTGAGTCCTGCGTACCGAGTAATCATGAGTGTGTCTCCCTGAGACATTGGGACTGTAAGTGTTTAATGTAAATTTTGTGAAGCACGGATGTGAACCTCTGAAGTTCTGTTATGCTACTTGATCATTATGGACAACAGAACCCAACTGACATCTGTGAGTCCAGACAGTGTAAAAATTAACACTTTAAAGCTAGAAGTCTTAGAACTCCTTTTTCTCCTGCTGAGCATGAAGGTAGCTCAATCAATGAGTCAGACAGGTTCCCTGTCTTAAAGTGGTATGTACAAGAAGTTTATTCCAACAATCCGGCATTTCTGAAAAACCACCATTCGTGTAAACTCTAGAAAGTGTATGTGTGTGTGCGTGCACACATGTTGTGTGTATGTAGAGGGACATATAAAACAGGAACACTCTGTAAGGATGCATATGATTACCTGCTGGGTATGGTGGGGCTTTCTGAGAGGGAGAGTAGGGAACTGGGAAGAAACAAAGAAAATAAAATGCACTAAAAACGTGTGAAATCGCACTTACACATTTCTGTTAGATCAAACATAGATTAGACCAGCACTGGAGGGTCCACCAGATGCGGGTCCTGTGCTAGGTGTTGAGGTACATCAGGGACAGACCCCTGTCCCGTGGAGCTGACGGTGCAGAAGATAATAAACCATAGATACAGCAAGTCAGAAATCACACAACTGTGATCACGCATAAGGAAATTAGATAAGAATACTAAATGAATGAGTCAAAAACCTACACTTTGCTTGTGTCTCCCCTTGACTCTCACACCACCACCACACTCAAACACTGATACCAGGAGTGTGTGGGGTGGAGGGGTTCCCTCACCAAGTAATTCTGCCACACCAGCCAGGTGCCCTACAGTTTTGTTTTGTTTGTTTGTTTTGGAGAAAGGGAAAAACATCAGTTTGTTGTTCCACTTACTTATGCATTCATTGCATGCGTCTTGTATGTGCTCTAATGGGGATCAAACCCACAACTTTGGCTTATTGGGATAACACTCTAACCAATGAGCTACTCAGCCAGGGCCGGACACAGTTCTGATGCTTTCCACCTGGAGAGCCACAGGTTAAGAGCTCTCAGTCCCGTGAAACCACCCTCCACTTCAGAGGGCAATCACAAGTAGCAGGTCCCAGATTACCCACAACTTCTGACCACCCTGGCTATAAATGAGAGGTGCCCATGACCTCCTCCCCCTTGGATTCAATTATTTGCTTGAACAGCTTACACAACTCAGGGAAACACTCATTCACACTTACCAGCTATATTGTACACAGGTGAACAGCCAGATAAAGAGGTGCTATGCACAGGGCGCGATCTGGGAGGGATCCCACAGACTTGGGGTGCACCGCTCTCCTGGCACACGGGCATGGTCACCAACTTGGAAGCTCTCTGAACCCCACACTTCGGGGATCTCCGTGGAGGCTCCATCACATGGGCATGACTGATCGCCAGCTCCACTTCCAGCCCCGTTCCCCTCTCTAGAGAGTGAGGGTGGGCTGGACATACAGGGTTCTCGAATCATGGCTTGGTCTTTCTGGCGGCCAGACGCCCCCCACCCAGAAGCCCAGGGAGTGGAGTCAAAGACCAAATGTTAGAAAAAAACATGCTCCTGGTGCCCTTTTCACTTAGGAAATCACAAGGGTTTTAGTAGTATTTATTTTTCTATTATCTCACAATGAATAACTTTCAGAATAATGATATACTAGTAAGTGTATAAAACAAAACATACATGCATTGAAATTAAAAATTGCTAAACCAATGATTTAGAATCTAATACCACCACCACCAACAAAAAAGAAATACATTGAATGGTGTGACACTTAGCAGACATATAGGTACACTTTTATTCTACTATAAAAAACAAAAACGGAAAAAGCACCTAAGAATTAGGTGGCCTGAATTCTAATCCTGGTTCCACCACTGCCCAAACTTGGGCAGGTTACTTGGTTTTTCTATTTATGTATCCTTGACACGCAGATGCAGATAGTATCTGGCCCACTTGGCCTCGTTGGTTATTGGGAAACTCATGTGTTGTATAAAAAAAAAAAGTAGGCTTTAAAAATCATTATGCACTATACAAGTCAAAAAATGTGATTAATAAAGCTCTCGATTGACCTGATGAGCCCAGCAAGAGACAAGTCAGCGGAATCCCGTTGGAGAAGCAGTGCCCTCAGAACGGTCCACGGGTGACTGCAGACCAAGAGGAACGAGACGACCTGTCACCATGTGCTGCAGGCACATCTGGGGCAGCCGGTTGAACACAGCCCTGCCGTCTGCCTTCCGCTCTCCACCCAGGCCTGACCCCAGAAGCAGTGTCTCCTCAACATACCCCGGCCACCCAGCCACAGTAGACCAGACAAGGGGTGAGCTAATATGATTTCCTTCCAGAAAAACTTCGAATTGGAAGGAAGAAATAAGCAGAGGGATGGAGAGCCAGACAGAGTTCTACATAGCTGGAGTTACAATTAAAGTCAGAGCAATGAGCAGCCATCTTTGGACCCGGAAGCCTGGTCAGTCGGGAAAAAATGAGGCAGAGATGAGAAACAGCCTAATCCTCCTTGGGCTGCCCGTGCCCTCCAGCCTGGTTCTAAGGCCCAGTTCATGGGCTCCATGAGTCACCCTTGAATCCTCATCAACTTCCTCCTTTTAAAGGCTAGCATGAGCTGGTTTCTGTTGCCAAAGATCCTTAACTACACATATAATCTAGGCCTGGCTCATGAGGCAACATTATGATTCACAGGGATAGTAAAGAGGCAGTTAAAAAACAAATTGCCTGCCACCCTCCTAACTGGGTCATGAGCATATTGTGCAACCCTGGCAGGTACAGTCGTTCCAACAGACAACAGGAGAACGGGCGAGCAACTGAGTCAGGAGCAATACAGCGGCTAACCTAAAGTGCACCCGCGTTTGAAAATGCAATTCAGGATAATAAACCTGCCACACCAGAACACGTTTCCTGAGGATTTCTTAACTGCCCTTGGGACTACAACTTAAGAGTTTAAGGAACCCCAAAGTTAGAGTCCCCCTGCAAATTATATAAAGTTGGAGAACCATGGAAGTGATACCATAGCACAACCTCAAAGCTAATAAACAAACCCCGGGCCTATCACGGAGTCTCACTGCTCCTGAGCCCCATCGATGCAGAAGGAACTTAGAAAAAAGCACTCATTCGTTTCCTTCATGCCTGCGTCCATCCAGCGAATACTGAGTGCTTGCTGTGTGCCAAGCACTTGCTAGGGGCTAAAGATACAGCAGTGAACAAAACCGATGAAGCCCCTGCCTTGAGAAGCTTGTATTTTAAGTGGAGGGAGAGACGATATGACACGTCAGCGCATGTGCCGGAAAGAAAAAGCAGGCAGGGCAGGTGCAGAGCAGTGATGGGTGGGTTACCCTGCGTCCGCTAGTCAGGCACAGCCCCTGCTGTATGGGGACAGAGGGACAGGCTCCTCAGAAGGGAGGTTGACAGCGGTGCAGCTCCGTGCCAGGAGCTTTCCACCTAGAGGAAGAGCTGGTAAACACCCTGTGGTGGGGGGCCCGCGGGCCTGGAGCCACGTGAGCTCGGGAGAGAGCAGAGGACGGTGCCTTGCCAGTTTTGGAGAAGACTTTCATTAAAAAATAAACTATTGTAAAAAAACCTTTCACATTTTCTCTAAGAAGGGGTCAATCAGGTTTAACTAGAGAAGCAACATGGCAAGATTCAGAAGGATCACTTTGGCTGCTATGTAAATAAAGAAACTGATAAACTGCAGGGGCCCAGGGAGACCCCTGAGGAGGCTCCTGACAAGGTTCCGAGAGGCACACGATGACGATGGATCCAATCACACAGCAGTGGAGCGATGGTGGGAAGTGGCCAGACCCTGACATTGCCATGGGATTCCCTGGGGGCTTCCATGTGGCTTTCCAGAAGGGAGAGCACAAGACAACTCCCAGGCTTTGGCTTCCAGGTGAACATGCTTGTTCAGCTACAGGTCTGGGTGGCTAACCAAGACCAAAGACTGGAGCCAGGAGCTGGGCAGAGCTGATGAGCAGTAAGGCTGGAACAGGAGTTAAGGTACTAAGATAAGGGGCTACGACACTGAAAGCGAATCAATGTCAGTTTCACTCCATTGCGAGGGACAGTGCAGTAATTCAAGCAGGACAGGAGCAATGATAATCTATGGAATACCAGGCATTATGCTAAACAGCTTTGTGTATACAGCCTTTTAAAATTCTTATAACCACCCCAGAAATTGTCATTTGCCGTTTTACGAGTGACAAAAGTGATGAGGCTGAAAAACCTATACAACAAGGCTGGTAAGCAGCAGAATGCAGGTTTTTTTTTTTAATTTTGGATCTGACTCTGAAGCATGTGTGCTTAAAGACTATGCAATTCGGCCAAGTTCAATGTCTCAGTTGGCAGCCGAAGTCATCTGTAGGGTTCAGGTTAGGTGGGTGTGGGAGTGGTAAGCACGGTTGGAAGCAAGGTCCAAGTACACAGACAAACACGGATCCAAGTTTGTGGTTTAAGCTGGACAGGAAGAAGCAGGCTTGGTCTAGCGTTTGAACCAGGATCTGGCAGAGCACCAAGAGCACGGCAAGGCATTGCAGAGAGGGCAGTTGTAATGGAAGGTAAGTATTCTTAGCCAGGTTTGTAACACTGCCACTACCGCCAAGGCATTGGAACCTTGACTGCTAGGCCTCTGCGTTGGGACAGAGCCAGTACTCCAACATGCGGATCAGATGCCTCTTCTGGACGGTCTTTTCGTACCAGCCCTTGGAAGAGCTCACAGACCCTTCTCTCCACCTGGCTTAGTTAAGGAGACCGCCTCAGGCGCTGTGAGGAAAGAGCTAGGTGAGTTTACGCTGCTCTCTCAAAGGTACACAGCCGTGGGGTTCCAATACTTTTACCTCTACCAGTCAAGTGGTAAGGGTGCGGCAAACATGAAATTTCATTCTCAATCTGCTTAGAAGGCACATTAATGTGCCCAGTCCAATGCAGCTATTATACAAGGGTCTAATCACTGTGACCGCTATAGTGGGTTAGAACGCAACATGGCACTCTCCCGTTCAGCTGTCCCCAGTGGCCTACACTGTTGGGCTCAAGTAATTTGCACCTTCCAGTTAACGAGGAACTTAGACCCACAGAGATGTGACACCTGCGCTAAAGTGACAGTGAAACTGGATCCAGGATTCAGATCTCCCACTTCCCAGTTTGTCCTTTTGTTTCTCTGGCCAGATTTTAATACAGTACCCCAGATTACGGCAGAGGGAGAAGGAAGGACTGTGTGTGTCTGTGGGTATCCTAAAGGACTTTAGTATTTTAATGAAAACATTAGGTCACTACTTTATGTCTGTATAGCTTTAAATAAATATTTCCTTTCCTTTTCTCTAGCCTAACAGTAGACCTGACTGACAAGCAATCCTGGTATGAACAAGCAGAGGGTGCAAGTACAACGAACTAATATTAGATACACAATAGACTCATTGAGGGTAGAGCCTCTCTTGACTTTGACTCAAGAGCAAATGGGAACTGAAAAGACTAAGGTCAGAGGTGAGCCATCCAAAGAACACTAGGATAAGCCCACTTATTAAACATGCTGAAAATAAACATGAAAGCAGCTGACAGAAAACAGGACTTTTAAATAAAACACTGATTTTATAAGGAGCAGTACTATGCAGCACCTACATTATTTAACCTAGAAGCAAAGGCGATCCCACGTTGCATTTCATTTTGAAAACACTTCTGTAACAGGGTGTAGCCAAGAGGGGGGCCCCAAGTAGGGATTTGGAATGGGGTCCAGAACTCAAGGTGTCCAGGAAATATTAGAAAGATATATAGGATGTCCTCACCCCACCCCCATAGGTGTGAGCTGGGGGAAGGGACACATGGAGCAGGGCCGTTGAGAGCTGTTTTGTACAGCAACAGCTTTGCTGCTAACCTCTGGCACAGTCATTTAACACATCTATAACCTTTTACTGGTTTCATAGGTACGTTAAATAGCTGTGGCCATACTTTGAGCCAGGGGGATGGGAGTGACTTCAACCCAGGATGTAACTGGGAGGCAGCTCCCCCTGGTTACAGAGCCTGTGTGAGAGCTTGGAGATGATTGGCTCCACACCATGGGGTCACACCTGCCCAGATTCGCTGTGGCAGCCCAGGAAAGTTGGAAGGATATGGGAATGCTGGCAGGTGTAAGCCATTGCAGGAGGAGTCAGAAATGGGTCTGCAGAGGAAGATTGGTGCGGGGATTTAAACCCAGACATGGCGGCCATTGAGGAGAGGACTACATGGCTGTGGCAAGAGGTGAGAACCACGCAGCTCTGGCCAGAGTGGGAACCCCCGCAGCTTTGGTGGGAGGAACCATTCGGTTTTGGCAGAATGGAGACCCACCCCCCACAGCTTTGCCGGGAGAGAACCATGTGCTTTGGCCAGAGTGGGGACCCCCACAGGTTTGCTGGGAGAACCACGTGGCTTTGGGGTGCTCCCTTTTACCATGTGGCTTAGGAAGCAGGAGAGTCTTTGCCTGGAAGAAAAGGGGTGACAGGACTCTTGCGGGTGGGCCATGAGAAGGTGCCACATGCCTTTGGATTAACTGGAGATCCTGGCGGCAACACAGTTGATGGTGCCAGGAGCCCGGATCACGTACTTCTACTTCTTCCCCTGAGATACGGTACCCCAGATTAGGGCAGAGGGAGAAGGAAGCACTGTGTGCGTCTGTGGGTATCCTAAAGGACTTTAGTATTTTAATTAAGACATTGGGTCACTATGTTAAGTCTGTATAGCTTTAAATAAATATTTCCTTTCCTTTTCATAAATATTTGGCATTGAGAGACATCTTTCCTCTGGAGGTGGGCACAGCGAACCTAGTAGGGGGTCCTTTCAGTAATAGTATATCATATGCACCTCACCCCCCCAACCCCGGCGCTGTTCGGTAACACTTTGATTCATGATACTCCTTCCCTCTGTAGATGTAAGTTATGTAATTGGCTCAGCCTTTTTTTTTTTTTCTTTTTTTTTTACTTGCGGCTATTTTTTTTTATTTAAATGAATGTTCAAGTACAGTTTTCACCCCTGTAATTGGCTCAGCCTTTAAGGTGTAAACCACCTGTCCCCAAGCTACATTGACTGCAATAAGAAGTAAAAAAAAGACTATCTCATCATTATTGATGTGGCTGCACAAGGATCCCTGAGGTGCACTCATGACTGTCATCGTTATTTGGAATTAGGAAGTCCAATTCATATCGTAGTTAAACTACACTAAACACAGCAAGTCTGGTAGAATTAACCGAATGAAAAAGACTTGGTTTCTTGTTTGGGAAGATGTGTATGAACAGGAACTCATCCCACTGTCAGGAGTGTCAATCTGTGTAAATCTGTCCCTTTTGGACAGCAATATGACATCTCAGATATAGGAGACCGTTCATGGTGTGAACCCAGCTCCCACTCAGAAAGGCCAGTGGAAAGCAAGGTCCAGTACACAGAACCCACACCCATGGATAGGTTCTCCCGTGGGGAATTAGGCCTGCATTGTACCTAGGCCACTCTGAGGCTTGCTTTTGCTAAAACTCCCTCACCCTGAATTGAGGCAGCAAACGTTTATTGCCTATGGTTAGAGTAACTTCCTAACATCTGTGCTAAACCTTCCAAGGATGAGTGTAACCAATTCCACCACTATTCCCTTTACAGTTGCAAATATCCTTTTATTTTGATGTAATTAGCAACATCCTCTCCTGTGTTTTCCATAAAAGGTAACCACCTAAAGCAAACCTGTGCCTAGTAAATGAGGACCATCCTCCATGTAATGTGCCCAGAAAAGCAATAAAAGTCTGTCAAAGCAAGGGTCGGCGCACTCTTCTCTTCAGAGAGGGGCCGAGGTGCTCCGAGGCACTCTCCCCTTGAGAGAGTGGCCAGGCTGCCCCTTTTCCTCCACAGGGCTCGGTAGTCCATGTAATTTTCTCGTCTCAGCCACAACACTGTGGACACTGCGGGCCGGTGTCCGCATCACTCAGACACTTGAAGACATGGCTTCTCTGTGACCCAACAATTCTACTGCTAGATACACTCCCTAAAGACACTCACATGTTCACAAGAATTCTCACTGCAAATATGTATGTAGAAGAAATATTTTGAAAACAAACGTCATTTTAAAAATGGATACACTGCAACACAGCAATTAATGGAATTAGAGTCTCATGTATCAACATAATAATTTCAGACATGATGAGCAAAAAATGTGAATTGCAAAAAAGATGTGAAAAATGTGAGATTTGAAAACAAGCAAAATATTGTTTACAAAATCACAGAAAGTATAAAACTATGCATGAGAATGATAAGCAAAATTAAGCAAAGTATCTACCTCTGAGGAGGCAGGGAAATGAGGTGTGGGGCGTTTAAATAGAGGGATTCGGTTGTATTCTGTAGATGTTCATCTGATACAAATCAAAGTTAGATGAACAGACAAAAGCAAGTGGCATATACATTTAAAAAAATTTATACTTTTTCTATATGCCTGAAATCTCATTTCAAAAAATAACCACCACCCTGACTGGTACGGCTCAGCTGGTTGGGTGTTGTCCTGCAAAGCAAAAGGTCACTGGTTCGATTCCCGGTCAGAGTAACCGATTGATGTTTCTCTCACACATTACTGTTTCTTTCCCTCTCTTTTTCCCTTCCTTCCCCTCTCTCTAAAAAATAAGTAAATAAAATCTTAAAAAAAAAAAGTGGAAGAACAGGTTACAATACAGGCTGCAAATTAAACCTGACATCCAGGCTTCATCCAATAGCTCTAAAAATTGTGATGCCATCAGTTCAGAGGTGTGCCAAATCTATGGACAAAGGCCATACCAGAAGTCTGAAAGCTGCAAGACAGCAGGACATTCCTCTAAGTCAGAATTAGTCATTTAAAAAGTGAGTTATTTTTGGACATAAGCAAGATGGCAGAATAGGAAGCCTGAGACCTCACTACCCCAACAGAAGTATCAGTCTAACAATATATGATCCATAAAGCCTTTAGGAGAACTCTAGAAACCAGTAGGAAGTCACACTACCCCAGACAACCTCAGAGCCAAGAATAGGTGCATTGAAAAGGGTAAGAAAAACTTTCACTTCCACTATGTCAGCCCCTCCCCCAAGCCAGCAGAGCTCACAATCAGGAGAAAAAGCTCGCCTCACAGCTTCTTCCTCAGGAGGGAAAAGGAAGAACAATCCTGCAATGTTCCAGGCTTTGGGAGGGCTGCCTAGGACACCAATTCCAGTGTGACCTGACTCAAAGCACTAATCTGGATGCCTGGGGGCCACCGAAGGAAGTGGGCTCAGTGAGTTATAGTGCCAGGGAATCTGCAGTCTGCAGACAAACACCAGAAGTAATAAGACTCCAGCCTCCATTTAAAAGAAACTGTCAAGTCTATTGGGGGTAAGGGGATTACACACACTAATACAGAGATGACACATCCCCATAAAAGGTTTCAAGTGCCCCAAGATCCTGTACAAAGCCAAGCTATAAACACAGGCAGAGGTGGCCGTTTCTTCAAATGCAAAAATCACAACAAAAAAATAAGACACATGAAGAAACAGGGAAATCAGAGCCCAAAGAAACAAAAGAAATCTCCAGCCATGGCTGGTTGGCATTGTCACCCTGTACACCAAAAGGTTGCGGGCTCAATTTCCAGTCAGGGCATGTACCTGGGTTACAGGTTGGATCCCCGAAGGGGCGCATATGAGAGGCAGCCAATTGATGTCTCTCTCTCTCAAATCAATAAAACATGTCCTTGGTGGGGATTTTAAAAATCTCCATAAACTACGCCCTGGCTGGTGTAGCTCAGTGTATTGAGCGCAGGCTGCGAACCAGGCATCGCAGGTTCGATTCCCAGTCAGGGCACATGCCTAGGTTGCAGGCCATGTCTCGCAGCAACCGCACATTGATGTTTCTCTCTCTCTCTCCCTCTCCCTCCCCCCCTCCCTTCCCTCTCTAAAAATAAATAAAAATCTTTAAAAAAAAAACCCATTCTCATTCTTTCCTTTAAAAAAAAAAAATCTCCATAAACTAGCCAAAATCATGCGGTTACAATTCCTGGTGAGAGCACACACCTAGGTTGTGGGTTCTACCACCAGTTGGGGCATGTGTAAGCAGCAGCCAATCAGTGCTTCTCACCCTCTCTCTCCCCCTCCCTTCCCCTCTCTCTAAAGTCAATAGGCATGTTCTCTGGCGAGGTTTAAAAAGAAAATACTAGCAAACTGAATCCAACAACACATTAAAAGAACAGTACATCACGACCAAGTGGGATTCCTGGAACACAAGGATGATTCAACATATAAAAACCAATTTGAGACGCCACATTATCAAAGTGAAGGACAAAACCATATGATTATCTCAACTGACACAGAAAAAGCATTTGACAAAATTCAACACTTTTTCACAATTAAAAAACTCAACAAAAAAGGAGACAATTACTTCAACATAATAAAGGTCGTATGTGAAAATCCACAGCTAACATCGTGAAAAGTGCAACCTTCCCCTCTGAGCGCTGGCCCGTTTAAGGAGACTTGGTTATTTAAATTCCCAACAGTGACAGTGATATTCATCCAGATAGTATCTGCTTTTTTGAAAACTGTGAATCCAAATGAAATCAATGAACAGGTCTTGGATAGGAGGAGGTCCAGGTGTCACTAGAAATAGCTAAGTACAAAACACAGGTGGGAGACAGAAAAGTGAGATGAAAGAATGGTTTTATATTTAGATAGGTAAAAGGGTAAGTTCTTGAGCAAAAGACAGACATAAAACAAATACATTTAAAGGAGGTTCCTCTGTGTAGTTCAAAGCTTCCACACACACCTTAAGTTTTTAAATACACAGTCATGCGCCACTAACATTTCAGTTGACGACAGAGCACATATAAGACAATGGTACACCTTGCAGCCTAGATGTGCACTAGGCCACACCATCTAGGCTTGTGTAATGGAACTCGGAGTTTGCACAACAAAATCACCTAAGGACACATTTCTCAACGTATCCCTCTGGTTCTGCACATGACTACAGACAGCCTTCATTCCATTTAATTATGTGAAGGTTTACATCAGCAAAAGAATTGCATGGAAACAAAAATCCTTTTTTTTCTTTTAAGCCTTTTAGCCTAATATAGTTTAAATTACAGCCACAATTCAGAATGCTCTAAAGTGGAACTAGACAAAGATTCTGCCAGTAATGTTCATTCTAGCAGGCAGTTTTAATTATCTAAGGAGTTATACAGGAGCCATATTTGCTGGCCAGGTTTTATTTGTCCTCTTTCTCCAAACAGGTTAACCAAAGATACAGACAGTATTCAATAAAATAAATTGGATGAAACAAATTCTAAGAAACTCCAATGCCACATGCTACATTTAACCTAATTTTATTCATGCTTGCCTTGGGATGGTAATAGATCATTCAGTAAAAACATACAGTAAAAACAAAATATGTCTTATCGTGTACAACTTTTAAACTACAATAATGATGTACCTTAATTACTTTCATGCACACAAGTCTAACATTACAGTTTTTTTAAAAAATAAACACAATTAAGACTTCTAGGAGCATTTTATAATAAAGTAATTCCTAATTTTTCTTTGTAGATAGATCAAGCACCTCCAAAATACAAATTCCTATACACAGTGAGCACTTTACTTAAAATGAATACTTAAGTGAATTAAGTACGTGGACAGCCTTAGAATAAGCTGACATTATATATTCAGCTAAGTAGGCAACAAACCATAGTGCCAAATGGAAAAGGTGTATTTGCAAATAAATCTCAAAAACTAAGTTAACTTTTTATAATTTAATACAGAAAATATACTGATTTGCTAAAATAAATAAGATGTGATGTAGTAACACTTCACTATAAAGAATGCATACCAGGACATTTATAAATGGTGAGTGAGTCTTAGGGACAGTTTACTACCACAGACGCTGGCTGGAGAGAGTGCATGTTGCGAAGCACTAGGGTGGTACATGTTTTGCCACATACTTTTGTTACCTTGAGGTAGATAACACATGTGTACCAAATTCGGCATTCATTTTCAGTTGCTGCTGGTATCATGTGTTTTAAGAAATGTGTACAGTATGAAAAACTTGAAAATACTCATGAATGAAAAATGTTTTAGGAAAAAAATAGATATTTTCATGCAATTATGTACAGACTCACTGTGTAAATTTCAAGGCAAGATTTTTGTTTCCTGTAAAACAGATCACTGTTCTATGAGAGAATGTTTACTTGTCTAGTGCATTTTTTTGTCTCCTCCTGCATTGCATTATTTTGCTGTATTCTTTATTTTTGTGTGCAAATGACATGCCAGTTAAAATGAAAACCATCTCACATGTAGAAAAAAGTCTGGATTTTAAAAACCAAGAACTAATAAAATCCTTTCTAAATGACACCACCTGATTCAAGTAAAAAAAAATGACTTAAACACTAGTAATATAAAAGACAAACACATTTCATGAAGAATACAAAGAAATGTCTGCTGAGTGTTTCAGTTCAGATGTTTCAGAATGCTGCTGTACGTTTTATGAGCAATCTGAGGGGAAGATTTCATAGCAGAAGGTGCTAGTGTGGCCTGTATTGACTTCAGCGGTGACCCAACTGGACTGTGAAACTGCGGGATGCCTATGGACTCAAGCTGCTTGTTAAAGAGGAACTCACCGCTGTGACTCAGAAACCCTTCCTCATTTCCTCTCTCCCCAAGCTTCCCGTCTTCTACAGGCTCAGTTTCTACCATTTCAGTATCTTCCTTCCTACTGAAGAACTTGTCCAAGTAACTGGTGTAAGTGTTTTCCTTCTCAATCTGCTCATCCTTCCTCACCTCACAACAGAACTGACTTATGAGAAAACAGTCGTCCCCACTCCCCACAAACTGGCCGTCCCAAGAAGACTGGTACAAAGCTTCTAACTGAGCCAAATTTGCCATTCCCTTTTCCTGTTTTTCTTGACTTACTGACTTTGATATCAAACCTTTCAATTCTAGATGGGACACTGAGCTATTCAAGTCATTTAATTTATCAACAACATCAGCAGGCTCATGTTGTGAACTGAGCTGAATAGTTCCTGCAATAAAAGAGTCAAAGTCAAATCCCTGGTTCTTTTCCCTTTCCTTTTCAGCCAGCTGCTGTGACGCTTCCTCCAAAGCTATCTGGGCTTTAACCAATCCATTCCTTTCACATTTTGACTTGCCTTTCTTATCAGATTTTTCTTTGCTCTGTTCTTTCCAATTGGAAAGGTCTATAATAAGCTTGGGTTCATAGTAATGGTTAACTTCACTCTCTCTCCAAACTAAGTTATCTAAGTATGATGATGACCTCATTTTGTAGTTACAAGTATGGCTACACTCCAGATCACAGTATTTGTTTTCATGATGATCTGGGTACTGCCAACAAGGCTCAGGAGAGTAATTGGTATCAAAAGCAGGATCCTCCAAATACTTTTCACGCTCTCCATCCAAATATTTTCGCGGATCGACTTGTACTTCCTCTTCTTCGGTGACGTCAGACAAAGCTCTTGGGTCACGCTGAACTTCATCAACATCAAAGTTGTTATGTATAGGCCAATCATGCTCCGAAAATTGACAATCATGATACCTGAAAGAAAAAAGCCAATATATTACTGTTAGTCCAGGTGTCTAATTTCATTTCCAAATTCACTGAGGGCCTTTTACAAGCACTAGGGTAGGCCCATGAGGGGACAATAGGAGCCTAGGTCATGAGCCTTCCCTGCCCCCTAGGAACCTAAAATCTTAATAGGTAATACCTGTGACCATATATAACAACATAACAATATGAGGCAATATTTAGTAATTACCAATGATGTAATAATAAAACTCTGGAGTCCTCTATTGTTAAATAAGACCAAGTATCATTTCAAATTTATTTCCTCTTTTTTCTGTTCTATTTTTTTATCCACCTCAAACACAACTGCAGATAAACATCTGAATGGCTGGCATCTTTATAGTTTAATTCTAACACAATTTCACACAGAGACAAAACATTTAATGGTCACAAAATGCAGATCTCTAATCTTAATCAGGTCTCTTACAGATTTTCACTCCACTGGTAATAGCCATACGAGGCTTAGCGGAAGACTTCCTGGAACTCATCACTAACAAACCAGAAAAAAACAAAAACAAAAACTCTCCATATATATGTGTTATTGAATGCAGTATCGTCTCCTGATACCTCACAGCAAGGGGACCATACCATGCCCAGGGAGGGGCAGATGGAGACAAATACATGAAATGGCTGGGAGGTAAGAAGGAGGAAACCGTGAAGAGATTAGGTAACTTAAGTCTGATAGAAAATGAAGAGCCCTGACCAGGTAACCTCAGCTGGTTAGAGTGTCATCCCCATACGTCAGGGTTGTGAGTTCAATTCCCTGGTCAGGGCACATTCAGAATCAACCAATGAACGCACAATAACTGGAACAACAAAAATCAAGGTCTGTCTCCCCTCCATCCTCTCCTCTCTCTAAAAATCAATAAATGTTTTAAAAAGTACAGATTAAGAAAAACATTTGGGTATGTTTGGAAAGAACTGTATGTACAGAGTAGAAATGTTCATGCAGAAGGAAAAAAAGATGGTTGGCAGATGTATGTAAACATATTCACAAATGCCTCCACATTTTAGGAGGAAAAAAATGCAATGGGTTGCCCTGGCTGGTGCAGCTCAGTGGACTGAGTGCCAGCCTGTGAACCAAAGGGTTACCTGTTGGATTCCCAGTCAGGGCACAAGCCTGGGTTGTGGGCCAGGTCCCCAGTAGGGGGTGCACGAGAGGCAACCACACATTGATGTTTCTCTCCCTCTTTCTCCCTCCCTGCCCCTCTCTCTAAAAGTAAATGAAACCTTTTAAAAACTGCAATGGGTAAACAAATTAATTTCAACATTAACTACTTCTTTAATTATTAATTGGCAATCATCTACCTTTTAAACACAGAAATATATAAAATCCTAAAGTTTTCAAGACTGTCATTAGTGATTCCCAAACCTGGCTAAATATCAAAATCACCTTAAGATTTAAATAATATTGATTCATTATTATATGCTACCACCTCACTTTGAAGCAGAATTATATCCAAACTTCCCTAAAAATTTAGGAATCCTAAAAGAAGGCTAAGGAATTCTTTAACTAAAATGTGTATTATCCATTTTGATGTTTTATACTGTTCAGACTAAAAAAGATCTTCATACTGAGCTTATATTAAGGATCCCAAAGTTTATTTTGTCATGAGAAAAAACATTTGAATATATCATGATAATTTATATTTAAGACATAATAATCTTTATGTAAAACCTTGAGACAATTATGGAGATACCCTATTGCATAAGATTGAGTCTTCTCATCCAACATCTTAAAAAAATTGTAACATCACAAAAGCAATAGTTGAAAATGATTTACACTCAACTTTTAACCTCCACATTTAAAGGATCATAATTTTATTAACTAAATGTCTTAACTGCTTTGAAAATGTTTTTAAATTAGCATTTAGCTTTTCCTATTATGTATATCCTAACTAGTAACTATTAAATAGTTAAACTCCACAATGTCTGCTATTCAAAGATAAGTTTAGCAGAAACCCAAAGAGACGTTTACTAAATTTTTAAAGAATTCTACACTGTGTTATATATAATTTAAAAATAAAAATCATTGTATTGTGGTTTATTAAAAAAACAAATATTTTTTCTAACTTAGGATTAATTTACCTTTCCCAGTTATAAATGTGACTATGAGTTTCATCCATAAGCAAAATATCATCAACCTCATCTTCAATATGAAAAGGATGACTGGAAATTGGCTCATCCATCGGAAAAGAATACATGCTCATGTAAGGGTGGGAAAGCGCCTCCTCTGCTGTCAACCGGTCCATGGGGCTGAACGTCAGAATCTGCTCCAGGAAATCCAGTGCTGCAAAGGAAACAGACAGAACCCCTGAACCCTACTGAGGTCCACCAACCTGCACAGGAAAACAGAAGGACTCCACAATTAAAAGGTAAGTTAATATAAGTTTATCAGAGAAATAAAACTAGTTCATCTGATTTACAGATTAAAAAGAGAAGACATTTATTCAATAAACTTAGCAAAAATCTGAAATGTACCCCAATCTCATTTTTATGGCCAGTTATAAAAGAAAAGGAATTTATTAATTTGAACCATATGAAACTACCATTTTTGTTAGTTAAAAATAGTCAAATAACAGCAATTTCATGTGGCTAACCCTAATATAATACATAGGTCCTAGTATCAGCTTCACACCTCACTAATTTCACTGAATTACTAAGTTACTTGAATGTGCTGAACTTCAGTGTCTTCATGTATGAAATAGATATATAGATATCTTATAAGGTATAAAAATTTAAAAATATAGTATCTAGTGCTTAATAAAAAGACTTTCCCCTGTTGTTCCCTCACCTCATTGTCTATTATACTAATTTGTTGATCTCTGCTCACACCAATCTCATGCCAGCACATCACACAATGCACCTGATCATTTTAGGGCCCTGGTGGAACTACCACACACCCAATTCTTCCCAATTAACACCATCTGTTAGATCTGCTGAGCTCCTTCCCCAGCCTGAACCACACTATCCATCACCAGCCTAAAGGCTGCCCTTCCACCACACATTCCTACGCCACATGACTTTGACCAATCCTCAACTCTGAATCATTTCCACCATCTACTTTCCTCCCTAGCCATACAGTACTGATGAAAGCAAGATAGAAAAGCACATATATCTGGCTCACTACCAATTCATACTGTGCAATTTCAATTTGGCCTTTGCTACTGTGCTCAGCAATATTTCACACCATCCCTTTCTGCTCTCAATGCTATCATTCTCAACAGATAAACTGATTTCTTATTAATCTCCATCCCTCCTTCTTCACTACAGTCTGTAACACATCCTCTTATCCTCACCTTCTGTCTCAAAGGAGAAGATAGTCCTCTCTAAAACCTAAGCCGTACTACGGAAAAGACCCTATCACATTATCTCATTTAACCCCCAAATGAGTCCAATAAAGCCTAAAGAGGCCCTGGCCAGTTAACTCAGTTGGTTACAGCATCATCCCAATAGGCCAAGCAAGGCTAGGGGTTACCCAGTCAAGGCACATACAAGAATCAACCAATGAAATGCATAAGTAAGTGGATCATCAAATCTCTCCCTCTCTCTCTCTCTCTCTCTCTCTCTCTCTCTCTCTCTCTGTCTCTCTCTCAAAAAAAAATTTAAAAGAAGACTACACAGGAAAAACCTAAGGATCACTGGTACTCATGCCCCTCAGTGACCCAGGGCTGAGATTCCTTCCTGTGCTCCCTGCTCTTTCCCCACTCCCCTCTATTATATTATTCTAATCTAGGAGGTCATTTCACAATATATCAAGCTATTCTTGGTTCTCCTGGAAAAAAAAAAAAGTCAGTCTTAATTAGTCCAAGGCCCACATGTCTCAAGGCACAAGAGACTCTAAGGCATAGAGTTATGGATGGTGACTGCACAACACCATTCTCAGAACAGAGGAGGAGATAAAGTCAACTACACAAGAGGAATGTACTGTAAAATACCTAGGATTTGGGAACTACAGGCAGCAAATAAAAAGAGGAAGAAATAAGCCCTGGCAGGTGTGACTCAGTGGAATCAGCACTGGCTTGTGAACCAAAGGGTCGCTGGTTCGATTCCCAGTCAGGGCACATGCCTGAGTTGTAAGACAAGTCCCCTGCTGGGGGCTCATGAAAGGCAACCACACACTGACGTTTCTCTCCCTCTCTTTCTTTCTCCTTTCCCCTCTCTCTAAAAATTAATAAATAAAATCTTAAATAAAAAAAACAGCCTTGGTGTGGCTCAGTGTATTGAGTGCCCACCTGAGAACTAAAGGGTTGCAGTTTCAATTCCTAGTCAGGGCACATGCCTGAGTTGCAGTCCAGAGCCCCAGTAGGGGGCATGTGAGGCAACCACACATCAATGTTTCTCTCCCTCTCTTTCTCCCTTCCCTTCTCTAAAAATAAATAAATAAAATCTTTAAAAAAGAAAAGAGGAAGAAATATGAAAGAAACTAGGCAGGCTGAGCTCCCAAGTGTATGTTACATAGCACGTTTCCGTCGTGCAGGTAGTCTACAGAACAGCACTGCTCTGGAGGAACTCCGTAACAATGGTGCTGAAGTGTGCTGAGATGTGGGAGTATATGGTAAACTATAGAGAAAGGGAGGATGAGAGGTAAATGAAAAAGAGGGTATTATTCAACTAAAGCCATTAACCAGAAAAGGGTTCCTAGTGTTAACGTGTTCATTCGTATGGAGCATACCTATGAAGTAAATCTTTAGTCTCAGAAACTTTAAACACTCTGCATTGCACTTGTGAGCACAGTTCTGCCACTTGTGAATAACAAGGATCTTTGCACAATTAACTTAATGGGTCCTTTATCAAAGACAGCCATTCAACACATTATGAATGAATCCTAGCATGAGCCTAATTTTCAGGTTGTTTTACAGGTGACTGAGACAGGCCCCCACCCTAACGAAGGTAGGAAAAAAGAAGATGCAAATTTAGCTAGATTGCAAATGCTGCAACAGCCATGTCTTATATTTCTAGCTTGTCTCTTCTGATTAGACAGAGTAGCAGAATCAATGACTTACTCCAGAGCCTAACCACTTATCTCTAAGCAGTGTCATTACCTGTAGAGGGTTTTAAAAACATAAGACAGTCGCCCTGCTCCCTACCCCATCTCTGGATTCTAATTTAATAGCCTGAATTTTTAAAGAGCTCCCACAGAAAACTCTGAGGCACAGTCAAGTGCTATGTGGCTACTGTTCAGTTACGAACAGGGATGTCAGGAGAGTTGCTACAGGGATGAGAGCGTGAGAGCCAGCAATGGAATCTGCCTGTGAAGACAGACTGGAAGACTGGGTAAGAATGTAACGCTACTTAAAGGGAAGCCTACAACCTGCTGAAATTAAATATGGCCAATTCCTTTTTATTTCAGCATTTCCTAAAGGAATTCCAAGCATATCTGAGCAGGGAGGAAAGACCATGTCAACATGATTTTGCCATCTAGTGCCTGCTTCTCAAAACATTTGCTACTTTAAAACACTCCGACACATACTCACCTGCACCACGGAGAATGATCCGAGTTGGTGACATGAACAATGGGTACATAAAACAGAGAAAGTTTAAGATGTTTAGGAAACTATATATCCCTAACATTTTGATTCATGACAGAATTATACAATCCTGACATTGATGTACCTTACTACAGAGTAATTCTTAAAGATGTAAGACACAATCAACTTTTTAAAAAGATATTTTTCATATCTAATGTTCTTCCTGAAAAAATATTACAGATTACTACAAGAGTTAAAGACTTTCATATCTCATTTATAATATCAAATCTAAAAATATGTCACTATTTTGAGACATGAAATTAATTGCTTTAGTGGTTAACAAAGTTTTGATTCTCTCCAAGTTCCTACTACTTTCGAGTTTGCACAAACTCTCACTTTGGCACCGAATACTCCTAATACCAATCCACAAATGCTTACGTAATGTGTTTGCTCATTATGGAGTTTTGCTTATTCCTCCACCTCCTCGTCCTAAGGCTTTGCTCCCCTGCCTCCCCACCCAACTAAATTCACTCTTCATATCTAAATCACATTCTTACTCATACCCACACTTACTTGTCACATAACCCTCACAGAACTCCATTCCAGCTTAGTGAGTGCCGGTTATTCAATATGCTCACCTAATGGTAGATAACCAGAGGTATAAGCTGGAAAAGTACATGGAGTTAGAACCAAGAAAGAGGAATAAACTGTTGCAATCTGGAAAATTATTTAAAGGAGCAAAGAAATAGATACCAGTCTAAATGCCAGGCCAAAAAAAAGGGAGTTTAAGTGTTAGGTATACCTTAAGTATCTAAAGACTATTTGGGAGAAAGCCATGTATCTAAGGATAAAAAGCTGAAGCTTCCTACACAGATCCTGCTTAGTTATACACACTCCCACCCCCCAGTTTGTGATGGCTACTCTTGAGTCACAATACCTTCTCGACTAATTCCTGGAAGCAGCTGAGTTAAAGGTTTGTGTGGCTCAGTCATGTCGTTTCTAATGTAAACTGGAATTACGCTGAGAAGCTCCTGACGATCTTCCTCATGCACAACAGGAATAGATTCTAAAATCAGCTGCATCTGTTCAAGTTCATGTGCACCTGAGTGATATTAAAAAAAGGAACAAAAGAGAGAATATAAACAAACAATAAACACAGTCTAAAGCTATAAGAAATTAACTTAAATACTGTAATGACCACTGGGGGGGGGGGGAATGGTTTTAACTGAATCATTAGTTAGCAGATTTCCTTGTTTTGAATATCATCAATCTTCTCAAAAAGCTTATCTATTTCAATTTCTACTCAGTAATATATTTAGTTTTAGCTCTTTGTTTCTTTAAGGAACTAACTCTTGAAGTCTGGTCTCATATTATGGTATCACAAAGTAGTGAAAAAAATCAATGAATTTTGATTCAAGTGACTTGTGTTCTAGTATTAGCTGTGCCACTAGCTGGCTAAAACTTTGGGAATACTTAACACAGTAATGACTTGATTTCATCATCGAAAAAATAGGTTGAACTAGATTTGTGAAACAAAAAGTTTTATCGTTATGTGTCAGGCTCAGTATTTCAAGACCACTATTAAAGAAATAAAAGAGGAACCTTTAGGCTAAATGGATGACACAAAAAGAAAAAAGAAAGAAAACCCGCTCACTTTCCTTTTCCACCAATTTCTGGAAATTCATTCAACATTCAAATTTTTCTTGAGTGCCTACTATAAGCCAGCACTTTAGAAGATGGCTGTGAAACAAAACAGACCAAGTCCCTACCTTCGAGAAGCTTATAATCTAGTGAAGGAAAACAGATAATAACTATAAACATTTATGTCACATGGTAACAAATGCTATGAAGAAAAATAAACTAAGGGGGAAGGAGGACTGTTAGGGGTAGGATTGCTAATACATAGAAGATGATCAAGGAATACCTCACTGAGGAGCTGGAAGTTAAGGAAATTACGGAACACACCATACATTCATATAGAGGAAGGGAATTCCAGAAAGATGGGAAAAGGCCAAAGGCCCTGAGGAGATAGTAGGCTTGGCATGTCTGAGAAACAATCAGGCAAGTGTAGCTGAAATAGATGGCTGGGGGGAAATAACAGGGGTGAGGTTACATGGCACCAGAATACAAAGGGTCTGCTTTATCCTGAATTGGCCAAGAAGCCATTACAGAGTCTGAGCAGGGAAATTACATGATCTGATTTGTTTTCAGAGAACTACTATAGTGCTATGGTGCTAACTAGACTACAGACAGCAAATATTGAAGCAGGAAAGCAAGTTAGACGGTCCTGCATTAGACCAGGGAAGACATTAATGGCTGACTGAACTGGAGGAAGGGGGGTAGTGATAAATATAATAAGCAGTTAGATTCTGGGTATATTTTGAAGAAAAAGCTCACAGGATCTTGTACTAATAAAGGTGAAGCACAATGCCAAGATTTTGGTTTGAACAACTAAAAAGTGGTTTTGATTTGCTATGATGAGGAAGACAGCAAAAAGAAAAGGTACGAGGGAGAAATATCAGTTCAGTTTTAGAAAGGTGAAATTTGAGAAGCTATTAGATATCCAATGGATATATTAAGTTGAACCAAAAAAAAAATAAGACTAGAACACTACCGTTTTTCCTTTCTGTTCTGGTTGAATGTTTTTTTCTTCCTTATGTTCCAAATCATTAGTTTGAATCCTGGCTTCCTTCCCTACACTGTTGGTTTCCTGTAGATTTTTCTTAATTTCACCTAGTATAAACTTCACTTTTTTATTTATGTTGTTGCCATACTCAGTGAGTTCTGGGTTTGCCTGGCACTCACCCCATTTCCAATTACTTGACTCACTGCCCATATGTGACTGGCACCCTTGCATCTGTTGCCCTGTACTGAATCCCAGAGTAGGTGGAATTGCATACGTTTTAAGACCATGTGAGCCCTTTAAGCAGAGTTTCCTGAAAATCTGGCAGTTTTTTCCACCATCTCAACCCCTATGGAATTTTACAGTCAGAAGTTATGGGTACTTATCTTCCTGGCACTGAAACCCTGGGCTGTGTGGTCTGGCCTGGGGCTGGGAACACTCACTCCCAAGGAATCCCTCCTGATTTTTATCGACCACACATGAATGTGGGACGACCTGGGCCTGTTCAACCACCGCCAGCCACCACCTCTCTGCACCACACCATGTCTTCTCATCTCTCTGCCCTTCCTACCCATCTGGATGAATGTGGCTCCTTAAAGTCCTTGGTTGTTGGACTTCCATACAGTTCTATTTTCTAACAGTTCTTGGTGTTACTGGTTTGGAGATTTAGTTGTAATTCTTTTTGTGGTTGTACCAGGAGGTGAAGCATGTCTACCTACACCTCCATCTTGACTGGAAGTCTGTGAATTATATATTCTGACACAATTTTTTAAAAGATGTTAACTTTCTTTGCTCTTTCTTCCAGATCACTAAGTGTTCTACGGGAAACCAGGTGTCATGTTGTGAAGACACAGACAACCCCATGGAGACGCCCACATGGTGAGAACTGAGGACTCCTGCTAACCACATGTGAGTAAGTTATCTGGAAGTGGAGCCTCTTACACAGGCAAGGCTTCAAATGAGAGTAGCCCCAAGCACCATCTTCACTAGGCAAATCTGAACTAGAACTACCTGGCTAAGCCACTTGTAAATTCTTCACCCATGGAAACTGTGAAATAATAACTGTTGTTTAAGCCACTAAGTTTTCAGGTAATTTGTCACACAACAACAAATAATATAATAATCACTTTATATATGCCAAAGGTGCTGGAATATCAGGACTACAACCTCTAATCACACTATTACACCTTGGAAAAAATTCAATCCACTTAACAATTTAGTATCTTGTAATCACTGGTATTTTCTCAGTTTTCTACAATGAAATTCAATCACTATCACACATTATGAGAGAAATTTTAAATAAATTTAAGAGAAAATTACAAAGGATTGGTTAATGTTATGTAAGCTGTGGGCTACAACAAGTAATCAGTATTAAAAATTTAACATCATTTATGTGTACCATCCTTGCTTCAACAATGCTCTCTTATACACACTAATCTTTCTTTCATTAACCCTTCTTTTGTACGCAGATTCTGTTCTATTCCCTTCTTTCTGCTCTTGGCACAAACTGGAGTGTTGGGAAGGCCACTCTAAGATTGGTTAGAGAAGGGAAAAAAATAATGTCAGAAGAGAGGAAAAGACCTAAATCAACATTACCTCACTTTAATGAAACTATCTTCAGTGCCTTACTATTTCCAAGTTTTTCAAATGGAAACTCTTCTGCCTACTTTCTAAGTGTTCTGGCCCATCTTAACCAGATATAAGTAGCTTCATTATTTTTTGATACATTGCTTTCATCAAACTTTTCTCACTAATTCATAAGCATACCAGGCTGGCTCATGCTCTTATTTACACAGATACCCTTAAAGAGATACTACTTTTTTTCTCTTTTCACTTACTAGAATTCTTCACTATTCCTATGTAGTGAAAAATCCTGACTCCTTCATGTCTTCTGTCCCAGCTATCACAGATGTAGCTTCCCTAAGTTTGCAACTCTCATAGGCTGTATTAGGTAGCTTTACACAGACTCGTACTTTGCTGTGTGATATAGGCTGGTGTTTTTCATGGACTGTTCACTTCCCCTTTTGACTAAATTCCCTCTCTTACACTTCAGACTCCCTCACAGCACTAAACTCAGCAAAAAATTACTTGTATGGTTTTTTCTGAAAGGTCACAGCAGTCAAGCAACAGGAAATGGCAGCTCAAGCAAAAGAGGTGACTGGGCAGGGCAGACAAAGAAGGAATTACTAGATTTTTAATAATAGCTAAAAAGTTTCACCAGGAAGTGACAAAAACTGACAGTACCAGGCAAACTCACTCACATACCATTTAACAGAGATTACCAAGTATTATGGAGCAATGAAATATAAAATTATGTTTAAGAAATAATATATATATAGCCTTGGCTGGTGTGGCTCAGTGGATTGAGTGCCAGCCTGCAAACCAAAGGTTGCTGGTTCGATTCCTAGTCAGGGCACATGCCTGAGTTTTGGGGCCAGGTACCCAGTGGGAAGCTCAAGAGAAGCAACCCCACACTGATATTTGTTTCCCTCTTTCTCCCTCCCTCCCTTCCCACCTTCTAAAAGTAAGTATTTTTTTAAAAGAATATATATAAAAGAACAGTAGAATTCTGACTAAATTTCCCGAATGAACAATTCAGTGAATATGTAAATAAGTTACCTTGATTTTTTAAATATTAAAAATACCATTTTACCTTTTAATATTCTAGACTATAATAAATTGTTATAAATCTTTCTTCATAGATATATGCAAAATTATTTCTCTTGGGAATTTTTCCCCACATATTTTAATTTCTAACCTGCAAAGAGGGTTTTACCAGTCAGCATTTCAGCAAAGATGCAGCCTGCAGCCCACATGTCAATGGCTTTAGTATAATTATTAGGAGAAAGTAAAAGGCGTGGAGATCTGTACCATTTAGTAACCAATCCTTCAGAAAGATGACCCTGCAAAAGAAACAAAGACAGACTTTAATTTTTTACTATAGCTGAAGAACAGTACATAAAACTTGATTTATTAAAGAATCCTTGATCTACCAAAAAAAAAACCCCCACAAAAACACGTAATTGTTAAATCTTAAAACAACAATACTGTGGAGTTCTATGCCTATTTTCAAGTCTCTTGCAATGCTGACAAACTCCCCCTGGGGTATACCATCTATAAGATGATGCTCATATCATCTTATGATGCTTACATCATCTTATGATGCTTACCAAAATATACTATAATTCTAGGCCATACACTCAAAACATGTTTCAGAACAGGAGCCATTTTTCACTGTAAGTCTTGCTAATTAAGGAGCAGGTATGCTTCAAATCAATAAAAGGTAGGAAAGAGTACCAGAGGTGCTACTTATAAACCAACACCAACCACGCTGCTCACAACCCAGGGGACCAGGCTACTACACAACCCATTTGTAATCAACTTTACTACTTTACGTTTATAAAGCATTTGACAAAAACAGTTATACATATATTGCCTTATTTCATCCTCAAAAGAACCCTGAGAAATTGTGATGGTAGATATTAATTCCATCTGCAGGGGCAATAATAGAGAGATAAGGAATCTGCCTAAAAGTCATATAGCTCAGATGGACGTAGAAATGGAATTCAATTTTAGATAGCGTAACTCTGGTTCAGTTGTTCAGTGTTCTCTCCACAATACTTCATGGTTGCCCACAAGGAGGGTGTGGTCATCCATTTCATTTTAATACTCAATTCTATATTATTGTTTTTTTTTTAATTAAGTTATACTTAACATGGGCTGATACATGAATGAAAAGATTTTAGACACGTGCTATGGGAGCCAAGCAAGCAGGACTCCTAGGGGCACTTCATAACCAAAGCAGCTCCACTTTTCTATTTTAAACATCAGAGTCCCGCACATCATTTCATTTGAAAACTAAAAGACCAGGGTTTGACTTGGAAAATATTAACTTCTTGTACAAAAGCAAGTTACCTAAGGCAAAGCTACTATGAATTCTTTTGGCTAGTATTACTGCCTATTTTATAGAATCAAAGAAACAAAGGATCTAAAATTTGAAATAGCATCTTCTCTTACCTTTAGATAAGACTACACTTTTGCCCTAAATACAGAAGAATGTATTTTACTTTTAAATAAGGGAGAATTTCAGGTATAACAAATAACCATATATTTTTAGGAATTTAATTAGAAACCAACTCAATCTTCATTTCAAACACAGGAGATTGTGAATGAAAGATCTCTATCAAAAGAAAAGGTACTGTGTAAAGTTTAATATAACTAACTAGAAATTCTGCCACCAATATGTAAAAGAAATACAAAAGTACCTATTTCTAATGATGTACAAGTAAAGGTCTGTCTCAGTTGGCTTTCCACGTACCTTATGGGAATAATGGGGATCCATGATCCGCGCAAGACCAAAGTCACCTATCTTCAGCACCAAGTCTTCAGTGTTAATGAAAAGATTAGCTGGTTTGAGATCTCTGTGCAGTACGTTTGCAGAATGAATATATTTGAGCCCACGTAGCAGCTGATACATGAAAAGCCGGGCATGCTCCTCCAGTAAAGGGCCCTGCTCTAGCACATTAGCCAAGTCTGTCTCCATATACTCCTGAACAATGTAAACACTGTTCTGTTCGGTAAGAGAGCCCACATCATCTGTTAACTGGCTTCCACTAGGACCAAGAATTTCAAACACTTTCACAATGTTATCATGGTCAAGTCTTCTAATAATTTTGATTTCACGTAGAGCATGTTTGACACTCTGGGGATCAGTAAGGACAATTTTCTTGATGGCTACTCTTTTGTCACAGTCATTGTCTACAGCAGAAAAAACCAAGCCATTGCCTCCACAACCCAATGGTTTTAAGTCCATATACCTAGAGCCCAGATCAAAACCATGAATGTTCATGAGACTTTCAAATTTCTCTGCCATTTTGAAACTCCTACTATTGCCTTTTCCTTTCCAATTGTTGAACTTGTGTAAACAAGGAAGAAAACTGGCATCAAAAGGAAAGATCTTTCAAAAAGGGAGAAGAAAAATAATTTTGCTTCCACAGCAAGATGGTTTCTTGATGTTCATTGCATATGCCAACCAGGCCCGTTGAGTTCCCCTTAGATTTAAAGCTCAAAAAGCTCTCCTCACATTGAGAATTAAATAGATTGCAGTACTCATAGTTCAAGAAAGGGGCAGCAACTCTGCAGACATCTAAAGAAAACACTCGAGAAACTCAAACGGAATGAAATGACATACTATGCACTCAGATTTACTGTGCTAAACGATTTAACATTTAACAAAAATGTGAATAAATATGCACACAACAGGCTTCTATGAACATTCTCCTCACAGTGCAGATACATTCAGTGTTGGACTGGTCCTGAGCAGCATCGTTCTAAGGTGCCAGTAAGCACTATTTCTGTTTTGCTTCTTTTCTTCCTTTGTTGCTGTATATTTCAACAGGAAGCCCTGGCAGCTGTTGGTTAACAGATGTCTTTTGTTAGTGATCAGGTGGCTCCAGCTCACCACAATCACAGTCAAAACTACCGTCCATCTTACTCTGATACAACCTAGGGAATGAGAAAAGAGGAAAATAGTTAACATTGCAGGAAATGCTCTTTTCTTCAACTCTGTAAATGACATGAATTGGGCATTTAGCTATAAACTACTACTGGTACATTCAACTTATTTTATAGTCACTAAACGTTAAGATTGTCTTCAATCAGAAATAGCTATCTGTGTTGTAAGTAATTCCCATGTGTTGGCTCAGACTCCAGATCTCACCACACTTAGTTCTTTGTAATATTTAGGCTCATTAGGTTGTATCATTTCTTAAAAGCCAGTGAGTAAAGGAAGGGAAGTTCAGAATATTTTTACAGAATTCTTCAGAATTTTTTGATGGTTAAAACATTAGTCACACAAAAGAATAAACAGTCCACTTGACTTGGCAATTTCCCTTCAAGGAGCACTTCCTACTGAAATGCTTGACAACATACAAAATGCTTGCTCTTCTTGTAGTGGCAAAATATTAAAGACAGCTAAACTTTCAACGGTACAGAAAAAATTCATTTAGTGGACTACTATATAATAAAAAACTGAATATAGATGGTTTAAATCACTAAATAAACACTAAATTTAAAAAGTAAATTGCACATGGAAATGTGCATGCTGGAACCAGTTATATCAGGTTCGTAAATACGCAAAATAATGTTATTTTATGGTTGCATACGTATAACTGAAAGTATAAAAAACATACATGAGATTGATAACAAATTCACAATAATTTTCTTGAAGAATGAGGGAAGGGATTAGGATCAGAGTAGTATTACACAGGACGCTTAAAAATATATCTCTAATGTATTATTTCTTCTTGAAAAACGGAAGTATGACAAATTATTGGAATCTTACAGAGCTGAGCAGTATGTATATGAAGAGCTCCTACTATAGTGGGGGGAATAGGTTGACAAGCAAAAACACACAGATGTTACAGGCAGTAAGTGGTGTGGGAAAAATAAAGGGAGGGGATTGGTTAGGGAATGCCTCTCTGGTGGTTCTGCAACAAAGCTCTATCTACAGTAGGAAGTTCAGGAGTGGATGGGCCTCAGGGACGTTCTGTAGGAGTAACTGTTCCAGACAGAGGGACTAGCACTGAAGGTGAGTATGCATCCCAGAGAAACAGCTAGGAGGCCAAGGTAGTAGCTCATTTAAATGTATATGCAAGTAATACAGCCTAACCCCTAAATGGAAAAGTTTCCTGTTGCTGACTTTTGATCTAAAAAGGTGATACAGATGCAGAATTCCTTTATTCAAAGGGCCAATCATTTAAAGGCAACGAGAACTTCAATCACCTTCAGCTGTGGCTTAAGAGAACCACTGAGACTCTCAAACACATCAGCTGTTTCACAGCTGTAAAGCTTTCCTATAATTCAACAGGGAATCTGGCTTAATTTCCCACCTGCTTCTCTACATACTTCACATGTGTAAATACAATATTCTAAAATATATAATATGGTAAGAGCACTTGCCTCAACCTGAACAAATCTTTAATTCTGAGAAATCAACAAACATGAAAAATTACTGTGTAAAACAGAAACTGATGATACTAATAACTCAGAGACTAAGTACATAAATGATCCTGATGGCAGCGGCTTTATTTAACAAAAATTAATATTTACTATCCCTGAGATCTTTTAACAAATATGAGCACTTCTTGTATCTGCTTAATACTGTGAAGAACGGCAATAGTATAATAGCTTTCTTTGTTTTACTATAACAGAGATGGTTTCCTCTGTCTGAAAGTTTTCGTGGGCTTTTCAGGAATCACATTTAGAAAAAGCCGACCCCTAAAAATTCTGCAGCCTGTCAGCCTGTCGGTAGTAAAGCACTGAAAAGCTAAAGCTTGCAAATAAACTTTTGAATTTAAAAAGATACTTCAGATTTGTAAAGGGCTTTAATTAATGCTGTGTGCACCGTCAGCTTTTCCTATTTGTATACATGTTGACAGTTCTTATTTTCTACCAAATATCCTAGAAAAGCAGTATTTTTAAAAAGCTCCAGTAGTTTGAAATTTTTATTTCTAGTTTCCATCTGAAATAGGGTGGTTATTCACACCTGCTTTCCTGCCCTAATGTAGACAATTCCTTAAAGCTCAGCTGAGTTTTTCTGATAAATATACTTTTTAAGTCAATTCTATAAACTTGACATAAGAACAATAAAATCTCTAAGTACTCTCTTAAATTTCTACTTCACTAATAGACCAATCATAGTCAAGCACAAATAATGCTTTGTCAAAAATGACACCAATATTATCTGACAGAATAGCACTATATAGGAACTGCAGCCAGATTAGAGAGAAACATGAGAATGAGATCTTTCTCAAGAACCTCTCCCCATCCATATCTGCCCCCTTTAAATTTTTTCGAGACCAAGAAACATCACAGACTGGAAACAGTAAAAGGGTGAAAATGCCTTTTCAAAAATCTCAATGACTGATCAGCACTTATAAGGGCAGAGAGTGGGTAAAACTTCATCTTTAGGGGAAGGTAGGAGGCTGGGTCTATGCAGAGAATTGCCAAGTCCTCATTGTATCAATAGATTCAGATGATGACTATACTGAAAGTCTTCAACAGACTTCAAAAATATGAGACCATTCTAAAGAGAGATGGTAACATTTGTCAACAAAACTGTAATTCTACTAGACAGTGAGGACTGTGCCAATCAAAAAAGTTGGGGAAAAAAGAAGCCATTATTGACAATAACTGCTTCCCCAGTGATCTGCCTCATTGTTCTCTGAGTAGTATTCTTCAAAGTCCTTCAATATTTATTAGACCAAAAGCTAATGGAGCACCTTTTCATTCGAGAGCTTAGAAAGTAAGCCCACCTTAATCAGTAAGTTGGAGGTAATGTTATACTTCTGCATGATAAAGTAGGCCCAGTAAATGTTTCAAATTTAGTCACACTCCATTCAGCAAGTATTTGCTAATTACATATTATGTACCTGTCAATATATTGTCCTAGGAACCAGGGATAAAATGGTAAGTAAAAATAAACTTGAGCCCTGCCCTCATGGAGTTTATAGTATGATTGGAGACAAACAATAAAGTAACACAGGAAAAAGGAGAATGCAAAGGGAATAAGTGCTACGGTACCAAGGGATGGTACAGGATGCTATGAGAGCCCACACAACGGGGGATCTGACCTAATTAGGGAAGCCAGGATGTGTGTGTGCCTTTAAGAGCAAAAAAAAAAAAAAAATTTGCAGAAGCCTCCCCTGCTCACTTAGTGACCATGAAAACAGCTTCCTCCTTATCCTTATCACACCTTGACCCTTACAGCAGTTACCAGTATATTCCAAATCCTGATCTCTCCAACCACCTCCATCTTTCACATCAATCATGGAGCTCCTTGACATCACTAAAGCAAGCAGGTACAACTCAACTCCACCAGCAAATTACTGGTCAGAGTATCCTCCATCCACATCAATAACCTCTAGAAATGTCCTATTTATACAATTTTCACCACCATCTTTCACATTTAACTTCATAAAAGCAAAGTACAAGCTCGAGAAAGATCTGAGGTTCCATATTCCTTTTGCACTTTCCACACACTTCAAGGGAAGAAAAGGAACACTAAGATAGCACGGTAACTTAAAATGGCCCTTCCTAGCATCCTTCCAATTTCTCTACTGCCAAATGTTATCCATTACTACTAACCTAGTGCCGATACTGTGATGCTTAGAGAGAGATCATTAATTAAGCTTTAATTAGGTAAATGCTGCTTTGTTTTTAACAATCTGAAGAATACAAAGTACAGAGAATGGTTTCTAAGAATGCAGTTGGCTTTATGCTCTACCAGTGGTCTTCTTCCAGTGATCCACCGTAACATGGGGGTAAAAGCTCTCTGTGTAGCCCAGGCTGGGCAGCAACTTCCTGCGTTTATAAGACAGTTCCCTGAAACCGCATTAGACACAACTATCTCTTCAAGCATCCCTTTCTTCTGTAAATTAACTCCTGCTTTCTTGTAATTTAGCCCAGCCTCCAGACCAAGAGAAATACAGGTATTCTGAGTCAACCCTAAGTGTATGAAATGAAGTTATAAAATGCAAATGAAAAAGTGTAAGATAGCAGAACAACTTCACTCTGCCCCATCACCCCCATTCTATAGAAAATGGGTTTTCTTCCCTTTCCTATCCAGTTACAACTTGGCCTGTGTCATAAGGGAGCCTGGATGTGCAAAGCAAGTTTAAGATGAGGGCCTTAAACATAAAGGTTATTTTTTTGGTCTCTCTTCCATTTTCCACTGTGCAGCTTCTCGGGTTAAATGCTGATGAGGGTCATCTGGCCTGATCACACTTGCTGACAGGTCTCCCCCTCCTCTCTCCTCAACAGCTCCTGACTATTTTGCTCTTCTCCAGGGTCAAGTGAGTAATTTGAGTTAATTGGAATCCAGCCAGCCTCACATCTCAGCCAAAACCCAGCTGCTACTGGAGAGAAGGGAAAGGTTTAGCTCTACTTATAGTCACTCAGGGCTGTCTCCTAACCCTGGCACAGAGAGGTGTTATTATAGGAAATTCACTCTTTCCTAAAATCACATCTCAGGCTCTCATTAAAACTACTAAGTTACTAGGGCACAGAAAGCCAAAAGCTACAGCTTAACTGCCTGCTCAAATATATTCTTGACAATGCCCTGGCTGCTAATGTAGAATAGTCAGTCCTAGGAGTTATCAGGAACCTGTCTCAGGATTTGGACTTCAAAGAGGCCTAGAGTGCAAATAAATTAGTGTCAGTGAATGATCTTAGGAACACGGGGTGGAAGGGAAGACCTTAAATTAAAACACCAAAGCCCAACAGGCTTTGCCTGCTACCAGGAACTACTGCTACTTACAGAAACTTTCAAAATCAAAAACAGATGATTACAAGGCTGCACAGTATACAAATTTTCAAAACTTCTCTTCCATTTCCAACCTCCATGCTTAAATTGTGTGAGTCTTTGCCAAAATCCATTTTAATTTGCCTTTCTTGAAAAAGCCATTATAAAGTAAATGCCACTGTGTTTATTTTGATGCTCATATCTAGTTTCCATTTACTCTAGGATATCCGTACTGGAACATCAATACTTCACAGACCAGATAAACAGGACAGTCAAAGCATCTCTACAGACCCTCCCAACTCTAAAAGGTGATGATCTATGAGAGCACAGTATAGGTCTTTTATTTCACAGATTTTTGTTCCCAAGCAATTATGATGGTATACCCAGAACAGCAGAAATGTGACTGAAGCCATTCTAAAATGAATAAACAAACCCTTCTACAAATTCATGGCTAGGAATTTAAAAACAATTATAGTAACCCTTCATCTCCTCTCCTATCGACTTCTTACCCAAGCCTTCATTTCTGACTCCTCCCCTAATGTTAAGGAAACACTGGAGCAAATATACATGCAGGAGACATGTAGACAGCCTCCTTCTTCAAGTATCTTTGGATATCTGAGGATTCCAACAAACGAAAATTAGTAGAAATTTCTATAGCAGTCAGGATAGGTTAGTAACAAATAACCCCAAAATCTCAGTGACTTATTAAGTCTTGCTCATGCAACAAGCCCCACAAAGCTGTCATCCAAACTGTCAAAGTAGTCACCATGACTACTACCATTGCAACTCAATATGCCCCGAAGAGAAAGTGGAAATATATCACTGGTGCCAAAAACTTACATCCAAAAATAATACATTTCACTTGTATTCACATTTTATTCACCTCTGATCACACAGTAACACCTACTTCAAGGAGAAGGTAATCGCAATCCCACCATGGCCCCAAAGCAGAGAGAACCAAGATGCTTTCAACAACTTTGAGTAAACATCTTTCATTCTTCCACCCATCCATTACATTTTTATTTAAAAAAAAAAAAACTGTGTTAAGGCCCTGACTGGTGTGGCACAATTGGTTGGGCATCATCACACAGAGTGAAGGGTCATAGGTTCGACTCACTGTCAGGGCATGTACCTGGGTTGCAGGTTTGATCCCCCATCAGGGCACCTATGAGAAGCAACCAGTGTTTCTCTCTCACACTGATGTCTCTTTCCCTCTCTTTCTCCCTCCAAACCCCTCTTTCTAAAAATAAATGTGACAAAAAACCACCACCTTATTGAGCACTTACCATATGTCAGGCCTTGTTTTAGGCATGAAGGTAGAGCAGGAGCTGATCAAAAAAAACAAACAAAAACCTAACCTCACTGACTGTGCCCTGCTAGAGCACTGTAGTAGATTCCTCCCTGTCCTACTAACATCTCTTTCTCCTTTTTTCTAAAAGCATTTTCTTTCCCTTGTCTTGGCCATCTTCCCCAATCTAATTTAATTTAATCCCTATTCTTCACATCCTCTACTCTTTATTTTCCAGGGCACCATTCCCCTCCCCTTTGCTGTAGCTCTATTTTATTTTTTAATATATTTTATTGATTGTGCTATTACAGTTGTCCCATTCCCCCCACCTCTTTTCCCCTCTGCCCTGCAACCCCTCCCACCCGCATCCCACCTCCCATTAGTTCACGTCTACGGGTTGTACATAAAAAAATCTTTGGTTTCTCTATTTCCCATACTATTCTTAATTGCCCCTGTCTATTTTGTACCTACCATTTATGCTTCTTATTCCCTGCACCTTCCCCTGCCATCCTCCCTCCTCCCCCTCCCCACTGATAACCCTCCATGTGATCTCCATTTCTGCGATTCTGTTCCTGTTCTGGGTGTTTGCTTTGTTTTTATTTATTTATTTTTTTGGTTCGGTTGTTGATAGTTGTGAGTTTGTTGTCATTTTATTGTTCACAGTTTTGATCTTCCTTTTCTTAGATAAGTCTCTTTAACCTTTCATATAATAAGAGCTTGGTGATGATGAACTCCTTTAACTTGATCTTCTCTGGGAAGCACTTTGCCCTTCCATTCTAAATGATAGCTTTGCTTGATGGAGTAATCTTGGATCTATGTCCTTGCCTTTCATGACTGAATACTTCTTTCCAGCCACTGCTTGCCTGTAAGGTTTCTTTTGAGAAATCAGCTGATAGTCTCATGAGAACTCCTTTATAGGTAACTGTCTCCTTTTCTCTTGCTGCTTTTAAGATTCTCTCCTTATCTTTAATCTTGGGTAATATAATTATGATGTGCCTTGGTGTGTGCTTCCTTGGGTCCAACTTCTTTGGGACTCTCTGAGCTTCCTGGACTTCCTGGAAGTTTATTTCCTTTGCTAGATTGGGGAAATTCACCTTCACTATTTTTTTCAAATAAGTTTTCCATTTCTTGCTCTTCCTCTTCTCCTGGCACCCCTGTGATTCAGATGTTGGAACATTTAAAGTTGTCCCAGAGGTTCTCCAGTCTCTCCTCATTTTTTTGAATTCTTGCTTCTTCATTCTGTTCTGTTTGAATGTTTCTTTCTTCCTTCTGCTCCAAACTGTTGATTTGAGTCCTGGTTTCCTTCCCTTCACTGTTGGTTCCTGGTACATTTCTCTTCCATTTCACTTTGCACAGCCTTCACTTTCTCCTCCATTTTGCAACCATACTCAGACATTTCTGTGAGCATCCTGATTACCAGTGTTGTGACACTGCATCTGTTAGGTTGGCTCTCTCTTCATCACTTAGTTTTATTATTGGAGCTTTGATCTGTTCTTTCATTAGGACCGTATTTTCTTTTTCTCAGTGCACCTGTTATGTTGTAAGGGGTGGAGACTTAGGTATTCACCACGGTGGGGAAACCCACATTGCTGTGGCATGGCATTGTATGTGAGGGAGGCGTCATAGAGGGAATAACGCTGTTTGCTCAGTTCTGGTGAGTTTTCAGTCACTTCCCCTGCTACCCACAATCAAACTGGGCCCTTCTGGTGCTGATTTCCAGGTGGGTGGGTCTACGTACGTTCTAGGCTCCCAGGCCCTCTCTAACAAACCCTCCTATGAGGCTGGGAGTTTCCCCCACCACTGCAGCAACCTCCACAGGTTTTTACAGCCAGAGGTTATGAGGCTTTATTTCCTGCGCCAGAACCCTGGGTTGCTCAGTCTGTCTTGCTCCCCAGTTGTTCTCCCCAGTTATCCACACACAAATGTGGGACCACTCAGTCTGCAGCAGCTATCCTGCCTATTCTGGTTTGCCAGCAGCCGCCCAGGCCTCCAGCCACTGCCTTGCCCCAAGTCCTGTCCCCCTGGATGTTCATCTCCACCCCTCCTATCAGTCTGGGTGAATGTTTTTTTTTTAAATTTCTTGGTCATCGAACTTCCATACAGTTTGATTTTCTGACAGTTCTGGTTATTTTTTGTTTTTAAATTATTCGTTGCCCTTCTTTTGGTTGTGTGAGGGGGCAAAGTGTACCCACCTATGCCTCCATTTTTTCCGAAGTCCTATAGTGCTATTTTAAAATAAAAGGTTTGGGACTAAGTATTGAGTAGTTTTACCGACATTTTCTGAGCATAGTACCTGGTACTTAGAAGGCAATTTAACTGTACTGAATGGCTCTGGCCAGGTGGCTCAGTTGGTTGGAACATCATCCCATGCACCAAAAAGGTTGTGGGTTCGATCCCTGGTTGGGACGCACACAAGAGGCAACTAATCAATGTTTCTCTCTTACTTTGATGGTTTTTATCTTTCTCTCTCTCTGAAAGCAATAGATATATCCTCAGGTGAGGATTAAAAAAAAAAAAAAAGCCTGTACTGAATGAATTAGTATATAAAATATATGCTTTTTGATAGTAGGAATTTTCAGAAAAGACAAGCTCTACCTAAAACTTTTTCAGAATCTGATCACACTCTGACCTACCATGGGGAAGCATCAGTGATGACCCCTAGATATGGTACTTTCTTTTCTAGGCATTCCCCCAGGAGCTATACCCTATGGCAGGGGTGTCAAACTCATATTCACCGAGGGCCACAGCAGCCTTGTGGTTGCCTTCAAAGGGCCAAATGTAATTTTAGAACTGTATAAATGTAACTACTTCTTAGCTAGGGGCAAGGAACTTGGCACTGCTGCCAGGTAGAAACAAGGTGCCAGGCTAGATAAAACAAGGTGGAGCTGGACTCAGCCCGTGGGCCTTGTGTCTGCCACTTGTGCCCTACGGTGAACACATAGGTCTGTCTGCCAACACATGCGAAAGCAACTGATTTCAACCCACTCAGACTGAAGAAAAAAAAAAAAAAACCCACAGACTTCAGTTTGTTATAGCCCATTTTGTTTTGTTGTGGTAATGGGAAGGAACTGTGCCACTGAAATAGTGTCCTATACAACCAGAAAGTAAAATTCTATAAAAAGTCCTATCAGTTCATATAATACATAGGTATCATAAAGATACACAAGACCTTGACATTAATGATTTTACTCTTCTTCAGTGCATCTTAGCAGGGCCTACAGCCTCTAGCACCACAGCTTTCCAGACTGCAAATCAAATACAACTGCTGTCATTTTTTATCTAACCCCGTTGAGGGTCTGAAGGAAGGCTACACTGTGCAAGGCCATGCAAAACATTTTTGGACTCGGATCAAATGGAGAGAACCACATGATTGGTTGCAGAGTTCCCAATGCTAAAAAGTGATTTCAAAATGCATATAACTTTTCTGGAATATCTTTCCTCCTTTGTTTCTCATTTTCTCCAGATCTGAACAAAGCTTAAAAAAAAAAAAAGGAGAGAGAGTAAGTTTACCATCAGATTCACACTACAGTTCGTCACTTTGAAAAATTCCTATCTGATTTCACTAAGCTTGTATTAAAAGAAAAAAACACAAGTCAAAAAGATCTAACATCTAGCCCTGGCTGTTGTGGCTCAGTCAACTGAGTGCCAGCCTGTGAACCAAAGGGTTGCTGGTTTGATTCCCAGTCAGGGCACATGCCTGGGTTGTGAGCCAGGTCCCCAGTTGGGGTTGTGTGACAGGCAATCGATGGATGTCCCTCTTGCGCATCGATGTTTCTCTCTCCCTCCTTTCCTCTCTCTAAAAATAAATTAAAAAATAAAAAAAAAAAAAGATCTGATGTCTAACCAGGATCCGTGACTAATCAGTCCAATCAGTTGGCGATCAAAGCATTTCACATTCCCAGGTCTCAGTTTCTCATCAGGTAAATGATGTAGCTAAACTATATGATTTCTATAGTCTTTTCCAGCTCTGAAATTTTATAGTTTTAATGAAAGGCTCAGGATTTCCATTTCTAATTAGAATGCTAAAAAGTGAAAGACATCATTACTCTTGCCCTATAAACCATGACAAGATGGATAAGCTACAAAATCAGTTTTTTAAAAAACCATCAAAAACTAGGGATGCAAAGAAATCTAAATAAATTCCAGAAAATGCCAAGTCCTTCATAAGAGAAGAGACCATGGCTGTTCTCATTCCTGGCAAATTGTTTTTTAAAAAAAAGGAATTTTCCACTAACAGGATTAAGAAACCAACCAAATTTATAACCAACTTTTAATGGCTGCGTGTGGATTCAGATAACAGATTACAATTCAGAGGAGGCCCAGTCACAAGCCCCACCTGCCAACTCTTCCCCCTGAGTCCTCAACAAGTGCCCAAGTCTACGGCCAAGTCAGGGAAGTTGAGAGAATCTCATGAAGCATATGGGCCTCCACCAGGTCCAAGGCAGCTACCCTCTAAAGGTGGGGACAAAAACAGAAAGCATGAGATAAACCCCTCTGAGGCATTCTGAGTGTAAAGCAAAGAAATACGGCAAAAACATGAGGTAAAGAAAAACTGCGGTGGGAATGGAAAGCAAAGGAAATGTCCAAGCACTCCAAAGTGCTGGAAGCTAAGGCTGAAAAGCAGAGAGCCCTACGGTTCGGAAAACTAATAGGGCAGAAGTATATGAAGAGATAATGGGCAGCCCTGGCTGGTGTGGCTCAGTGGATTGAGTGCCAGCCTGCGAACTGAAAGGTCGCTGGTTTGATTCCCCATTTAATGTTTACTAATATTCACTAGAAGCATTGAAAGCCAGAAGAGAATAGAACATTATCTTTGAAGCACCAAAAAGAAAAGAAAAACTAAATCAATCCATAATTCTATACCTAAGGAAATCTATTTCAAAACTGAAGATAAATGAAAGACATTTTCAAAGACACAAAAGCAGAAAGAATTTGTCTGCAGCAGACTTACACTACAAGAAATGCTGAAAGAAGTTCTTTAGGCTGAAGGAAAATGACATCCATTGGTATTCAGAAAGGAACAAAATCCCAAACAAGAAAGTGTAAATTACTGGAAAATATTAAAAGTCTTAAAAAATTTACCCACATGTTTAAATATCTCTAAGAGACTGTTGTTTAAAGCCAAAAATAATGTATCATGGATTTACAGCACATGTGTTGATACAAGTAAAATATAAGACAAAATAAAAGAGGGCAAACTGAATCATGCAATTGTAAAGTTTACAGTATTGGTGAAGTAGCTTTAGTATTTAAAATACACTACAATTAATGAAAGGCTCACGGGTCATCTTTAAACACTTCTCTTCTTTGACCATTATGTTTACTAATAACATGTCCATCAATGAGGAGTAAAGGAAAAGAGAGAAAACTAAATAAAACACCAATTTTAAGTAATGATTTATTTTGTCATGTAGTTTTTATGTACTTTTACATCAATAATAAAACTACTAAACATTTAAATATCACAGCTTCACTGCCAATTCCAAAGGAAATGGTAATTAACCACGTGAAGCAGGATACATGTACATTTTTTTTTAAGGTTTGATTTATTTATTTTTAGAGAGAAGGGAAGGGAGAGAGAAAGAGAGTGAAAGAGTAGGAGTCATGTGCCCCCTACAGGGGACCTGGCCTGCAACCCAGGCACGTGCCCTGACTGGGAATCAACCTGCGAACCTGTGGTTTGCAGGCCGGCACTCAATCGACTGAGCCACACCAGCCAGGAGGATACATGTACATATTTTAATTGAAATAATTTCAAGGGGTTCTACTTTCTGCTTTAAAAGTATACAGTTTGAAGATATTAAAAAATTATGTTATGGAATATGGCCCCAAAATTCTAATTTGAAAATATAAAGAACATATTTAGTTCATAGTTATATCACATTATGAACACTTATAAAAGCAATTAATTTTAAAACATATTTGTTTATATTATAAAAAAAGCCATAGTACTGAACAATAAAAATTTGTTAAAGATTTTATTTATTTATTTTTAGAGAGAGGAGAAGGGGAGGAAAAAGAGAGGGAGAGAAACATCAATATGTGGTTGCCTCTTGTGTGCCCCCTACCAGGGACCTGACCCACAACCCAGGCCTGTGCCCTAACTGGGAATCAAACCAGCAACCATTTGGTTTGCAGGCTGGCACTCAATCCATTGAGCCACACCAGCTAAAACTGAACAATAAATTTTTTTACTATTTGAATTTAAAAAGACTATAAGGAGCAAAAAAAAAAGAATATAAGGAACAGCAAACTTTATTAAGAACAAATTATGTGTGAAGCATTGTGCTGGGCATATACTCTTACACTAAGTCCTTCTAACAACTTTGCAAAATGGGTCATAAGATCTTTATTTTAGAAAATTTAAATAATGCATTCAAGATCACACATCAGTGAGAGAGCCAGGATTTGAACTTCAGGTTTTAAAACCAAAGCCCGTGATCTTCTCTCAAGCAATAATGTAGCTTTTTAATTGACAAATACAGTGCACATGCGCCACCACCCCCAACCCTTTAAGAATAGTGTATTTCTGGCAGAACATTCTTCTGCATAACCAAATATAATAATCAAAATCCGAAAATTAGCCCTAGCTGTTGTGGCTCAGTGGATTGAGCACCAGCCTGTGAACCAGAACATCGCCAATTCGATTCCCAGTCAGGGCACATGCCTGGGTTGCAGGCCAGATCCCTGGTTGGGGGCGTGTAAGGGGCAATGGATTGATGTTTATCTCCCTCTCTTTCTCCCTCCCTTCCCCTCTCTCTAAAAATAAATAAAGTCTGCCCTGGCTGGTGTGGCTCAGTAGATTGAGCGCCAGCCTGTGAACCAAAGGGTTGCCAGTTTGATTCCCAGTCAGGGCACATGCCTGGGTTGCAGGCCAGGTCCCCAACAAGGGGCGCATGAGAGGCAACTGCACCTTGATGTTTCTCTCCCTCTCTTCCTCCCTTCCCCTCTCTAAAATAAATAAATAAAATCTTTAAAAATAAGTAAATAAAATCTTTCTTAAAATTTTTTTTAAGTATCATGAAGTTAATACTGGTATAGTACAACCAACTAACACTCAGATCCTGTTTAAGTTTCTGCCACTGTACCCATAATATACTTGAAAGGGGAAAAAAAGCTTTCCAGAATCCCATGTTACATTAACAACTAGGTTGGCTAGAAAGTCCATTACCTTGTTTCCATACAATGGCTCTAGTAGTATTCAGTTGTCTTTAACTTCACTCAAAACAATTCTGTTAGACTGTATTGGGACAACTGTCATATTGGCGTGCATTAAAAAAAAAACTTATCAAAACTGGTGAATTTTTGTTCAGCCATGTTAATAATGAAGATGGAAGAAAATATGCAACATTTTCAGCATATTATGCTTTATTATTTCAAAAAAGTTAAAACCCAACCAAAATGCAAAAAAAATATTTGTGCAATGTATGAAGAAGCTGCTGTGACTGATCAAACGTGTCCATGTGGTTTGTGAAGTTTCTTGGTACTACTGACATTTTGGCAGCACCCCTGGTCTCTACCCACTAGAAGCCAACAGTGGGATATAGCTGCCATACTCCAAATATCCAAATCAATAAAGTTATTGGTGAAAATTAAAAATGTGTCTTTTATTTTATGGAAAATACCATACAGACTTTTTGGCCAACCCAATACAACCCTTTAGAAGTTGAAAGGAATCATCTATTTTATATAGTCTACAAAAAGTCACTGAGCACATGACATGTGCAAGGCACTGTTTGATGGCACAGCAGACAATAAGACAGTTAAGGTTCTTCTGCTTCCAAAGAGTTTACATTCTAGTGAAGAATGACTAGTAAGTAAACTAGTAACTTCAGATTTGGCCAAGCGCTACGACTGGATAGCTGGGAAATGGCCACCTAAGGAGCTGAACCCTGAACGAGGAAAACACACCAGCACTGCTAAGAGACGGGAGAAGAGCATCACAAACAGAGGAAAGAGCAAAGACAGGACTCGGTACTCTGAAGGAAAAGAAAAGATGCCAGTGTACCCACAGAGTCTTGAGGAAAGGGAGTGGGAACTAAGTGGAGATAAGACTGGACAGGTTGAAAGAACACGCGAGACAGGATTTAAAATTTCGTCACTAAGAGATAATGAAAACTTTGGTGTGGTTTAATTTACATTTTTAAAAGATGGTTCTGGTGACTGAGAAGAGAATGAACTGAGATCAGTTAAAACCTATTTCAGTAGGCCTATGAGATGACAGTGGCCGAGACTAGGCTGGCAGAAATGAAGATGTCAAATAGGAGACGGACTCAAACGATATTTTAGAGACCAAGAGAAACTGATGATCGAGTGGACATGAGGGATAAGGGACCAAGAGGATTCAGGGATAACTCCTAGGTTCCAATTACTGAGACTGGGAAGACTGAGAGAACAGTAATACGGGAGAAAGAGTTTTATTTTGAAACTCTTCAGTCTATTAGATCATTTACATAAGTGAGTGGTAATAGGAAGCAGGCAAATAAATAATGTGTCCGGAACTCAATCAAGAAGTCAAAACCAGAAACGTAAATTGAGACTTATCCACACGTACAGTGCATTTAAAACAGTAAGTTGAATGAGACAGTGGAGGGAAAGAATTTAGAAAGAGAAGGGAAAAAAGTCCAGGACTAAACTCTGGGATATGAAAATTCTTAGAGGCAGGAAGAGGATAGAAGATTCTAAAATAGAATGACAAGGTATGAGGTAGGAGAAAAACAAAGACTACGTGTCTCATAAGCTAACAGAAGCAAGTAGATGGGCAGAAAATACTAGTCAACGATACTGAATGCTACAGCAAGATGTGGGTTTGGTAAGTGTAATTCACTGGTAACCTTGACTAGAACAATTTCAGTGGTGAGATGGTGCTGGAGCAGGTTGAAGAGCAAAGGAAAGTGGAAAGAGCACACAAACACAACTCATAAAAATTTGCTTGAAAGAAGATGAGAGAAGTGAGACAACAGCTAGAGGAGAAGAATGTGGAACCATGAGAGGGTTCGTAAGAGGTTTCTGTATCTCCACTGTCCAATAAGGTAGCCAACAGCCACATAGGGCTACTGAACAACTGAAATGTGGCTACCATATTGGACGGTGTAACTTTGGGACATATTTGTATACTACCAAAAATGACCCAACAGAAAGGGAAAAATTGGAGAAGGAATCCAGAGCACAAGTAGAGGTATCTACAAATGATACAACATAAGTAAAGCAAGGCCCGAAATTATAGTACCATAGGAAACAATGAAACCTGAAATCAGAATATATATTAATTCTGGTTGGAATCTGAAGCATAGGCTAAATTACAGAAAGCTTTAAAAGCTAAGTAGTAGGGAAAGGGAAGGTAATTCATACTTATCGAGTACCTATTAAGAGCCAGGCATGTTCTAAGTAACAAATTATTTCTGTTATTCCCAACCACTACCTTGCAAGTCTCATTTTACAAGCAAGAGCGCTGATGCCCTGAAGTGTAAAGCAACTTCACTGAAATCCCACATTTAGAGAAGGTCAAGATCTGGACACAGGCCTATCTGACTTACTCGAAAATTAGAATATCCCCACTCCATAAGGTGCTAGATTAAGAACCGCTCAATATTTCTGTACCTGGAAATAAATAACAAGTGACATACCAATCTGGTATAGCCATCTACAAGTGCCAACAAGCCTGGAGGTACTAGGCCAACAGCAAAAACTGTCCCCTCAATGCTATCCACAAGATAGTTAAGAATCACTTATTTAACAACTATTTTTAAATGTTTTAATCCAGTGGAAAATACCTTTATTGAGACAAGAGGGAAAATGTACATTCTTGTAACTTATCACTTTACTGTACACAGGAGTTACCAATCAGAAAACTGGCAATGCTTTACCATAAGTATTAAATAATATCTGAGCATCACAGAAAAATAAGTAGAAACCTACCATCTCTCCAATTTGTAAATGAAGAGAGAAATTATTAAACTGAGCCTAATCAGTTATTAAATTACAGCTTAGGTTATTTTATATTTTGTGTGGGTAAGATCATCCAGATTTGTGTTGTCCAGTACGGTAGCCACTGCTGCTATTTAAATATAAATTAAAGAAAATTAAAAATTCAGTTCTTCAGGTGCAGCACCTGTCAAGTGCCCAGTAGTCACTTGTGGCTAGCGGCTACCTCACTGGACAGCACAGAATCCTTTAATCATCACAGAAAATCTTGTTGGACAGTGATTAGAGCCTCAATCTTCCTTTTGACTTTTTCAGGAGGGCCAATGGGAAGGGCAATTCAAGACCTGAATTTTCCAAATTGGTCACTAATCAGCTGAGCAACTATGTATATATCACTTAGCACTGCTTCTAAAAATGTACATTTTGAATCACCTGCAAATCCTGTTAAAATGTAGATTCTAATTCAGTAGGTCATAAGATGGGGTCAATATCCTGCACTTCTAACGAACTGCCACGTGATACTAACACTGCTGGTCCAGAAATCACACTCTGAGTACCAAAGTCTTAGATCTCTGTTCACCTGTTTCTTCAGTTGCCAAATGATGTATCAGGAGCAAGATAATGTCCATGACCTCTGTGTACACACTAACATTGTACAGTTTTTTGGCTGTGCAGAATTAAATTCATGGAGATTTCATACTCTATGCAGAGGCAGTCTCTTTCCTAAAGTAAATGCTAGGAGTCTAACAAACAATTTTTGCGATGTCATTTTTTCCCCATGAAAAGACGTATCAAATTTAAATGAAAATCAATGGAAAAAATGTTATTTGCTATATAAACTTTCAATCTCTGTACAACTTTTCTGAAGTGGATTTAAAAAGCTGACATGTATGAAAGACATACTTCTAAAAACTCAGAGTGACACTCTGTATTTTCCAAATATGGAGTTCATGGACGAAAAAAACAATGCTGGATACAGTCTATACTGTTACCTTAAAAGCATCAGTCTCACGTGAAAAGCAACTCCCTGGAAAAGGCCACTAACTATAATAACATTACTGTTGTTTTTGTAAGTCTCATGACTGTGAGCCATGAAACTGATCAAAACCCCCAAAACACTAGCAGGCTGTAGAGTAACCGTAACTGCCCACAAAATAGGCTGAAGGAGCTGACAGGAGGCAGCCAGCAATGCCACAAAGAATTTGCTTTTGAGGCATCTTCTATTTTAACAGGGGCCCTAGAAAAACACATGGTTCAAGTGGGCAACATGAACACGGAACCCAATAGCAGTGGTAAGGCTAAACATTTCATAAGGCAATATACCTCACAGTAAAAAAGCTAAGATACCCAGTTTGTTTATAAATTCTGAATTATGTATGACAACTAATTACCTATATTCTTAAAAACACATACACAGGAAGTACTTGTTCAACTTCTAAGTGATAGGATGCTTTGAAAATCTGTAAAACATTTATATTTGTATTTTTATATTTCTTTAGTAGGAAATATATTTTAAAGTTTAAGTTAAACTTTATTAAAGTTCCTCTATATAAATCATACAATGCTCTTCCAAAACCTCTCCAAAGATTTAATTCACATCAACAATACACTTTATTGCCCACAAAACTCTTCAAGAAAGTCACTTTGAGAAAATAGTGTACAAAGAAAAATGAGGGAATAGGGAGTTTTCTATTCTCATTTTTAAAACAAACTGCTATGCCCAATCTTTTTCTTCTCAGTCTTATTTTAAGCCAATCTGCTAAACAGTTGCTTTTTAGAATCAGTTAAAATATCTTAATACCAAATTTCAGTGTATGTCCTACATGTGGAACTGTGGAGCCAACGTATCTTTAAAAAGACTGATGGAAAACAGTGCCTATAACAACACCTACTTCAAGTCGTCTTCATTAAAACTGAAAACACACACAGATCAGGAGAAAGCACTATGTACAAATTCCACCAGAATGAAAAGCTCATATCCACATGAACTATTTTCTACCTTTACCATTCACTCATTTAAACTAATTTCTACATTTTTTAAAGATAACTTTTACATTACCAATGAAAACAAAAGTTAATTTCTACCCACACCATAAAAGTATCTGTCCTTTGTAAATAATCTGTAACAAGTCTCTCTCAATTAGCATCAAACATTTACTTGTAGGAACTGACCAGCCAATTTTACCTTTCCTCTCAACAAACATAAAATTCCACCTGTAGGATATACAATCTTTTAAAAATGCAATTTAAGAAGTAATTTTTTTTTTAGAGAAATTGCAGTTACTCCTGAGAAAGAACTGTAATGTGGACAGAAACATTTTAGCCTATCATTTAAAAAAATACAGTGTATAAAAAAAGGCCACGTAGCAGTCCGTGGGCAGGATGAGTCATCATCACCAACTCAAGACTTGCAGCACTCCAAGCTTCCTCCTACCCGACCCCATCCCCTTCAGCAATGTACCCTGAGTCAGCAAACCTTACCATTTTGTCAGTTACGAACTCTCACGATGCTTAAATGAACATGCAAAACACTGAAACACATTTAGTGCTAGCGCTTGTCATTAGAACATGTGCATTTTCTATTGCAAACTCAACTGATCTTCAAATCAATCTTCTCTAGATTCCTCATTACAGATAGTGGTCAAAAACTACTTTTAATCCTCCTTTGCAAACAAGTGAACTCCAAATTATGATGATATGTAAAAATTTTATAAAAATTCTCCATTTCCCAGAGGTTTTTTGCTTTTCTTTTTCCCCCTGATTTAGTAATGATCTAGAATAGATAATAAAACATATCCTGCTCAAATCTGGCTTTTCCTAGATGACAGCAATTACTGAATTTAGAACACCAATAAGCAATTTTACAAGTTTCATAAGACAATACTCATTAAGTGATGCAGCATATATGTGTGTGAAAGGACTTCACATGTCTTGGCACATAGCAAGTCCCGCATAAACATGTTTGAACTGCGTGCCAAAAATATGTCAAGTTTCTTCCAACCAACTCAAAATTATTTTTCAGACATTAAAAATCTGATGTTCCTAAGAGAAATGTAGAGGCAATTCCCTCTTTGGGCCCTACATTCATCTAGTCAGATTACTCTTCTCAGTTTCCCAGCATTGAAAGAGAGGCTATGTCCAATCAGAACTTAAAAAAAAATAAGGCAAAAAGAATCAAGCAATCAGAAAATTACTCTGAAGCTGTTTACACTTCATTTCATCCCTTGTTAACTTTTTTCCTCAACAAATCATCTTGTATCCGTTTTAAAAAAAAGGTAATACTGAGTCTGACTTTTAAAGGCATTTTTAGCACTGAAAGAAAGAACACGAATTTTGCTGCAAATGCAGTAGGCTTCCAAGTCCACATCACCAGTTCCCTTCACTGGACTTTTTCCAATAAGCAACCAAAAGAAAAAACAGGAATCAAAAAGATCCTGCTTCAAAGAACTCCCACCTAACACCTGAATCAGTCGCGTCTCATTACTAAAACTAGGAACAAAAGACGGCCCAAACATCTTTACTTTTCTGTGCACCTCACCAAATCAGATAAAAACGCACAGTGAAGTCCCTTTTTAGTGAACTGATAAAAAACAAGTTTTTCATTTGGGTACTTTCACAGACCACCGCTCGATGTCCCGAAAGCGGCTAAGGAAAAGCTGCAGCAGAAGAGGGTAGGAAATTAAGAATTCCAACTCACGAGTTTTCTGTATCTCATTTATGGCTAGACTCAAAACTTGGGCAGAGGACTTCAGGGCTCCGAGACGAGCCGGTTAAGTGGTGCGCGCTACGCAATTTGCCGAGTGCACTGGAGACTTTGCCCAGCCGGAGTCAGCTGAGGCCGAGTCACTGGAATGGGATGGGGGAGGAGGCGCGGTAGCAGTTCGACAGGCAGCATGCCAGAAAGGCGAGACTCCGCGCCACTTCATGCTCTCCGGGACGCCCCTCCCAGCCGCCGCCCCTAACTCGCCGCCGGGCTGGGCTTCGAACCGGCGGACCCGAGAGTGGGTGGAGGTGCTGCAGCCAGCAAGCGGGGCTCCGGGAAGGGCGGGCGCGGCCCGTACCCGCTGCCGGCGAGGGGCGTGCCGGGTGGGAGGGGCGCGCCAGCCGCTTTGCCGGCCCCACGCCGGGACCCCCGGCCCACTGGCCCGCGCGGGGACACGCCAGCCAGGCCCAAGCTGGCGAGTCGGCGGGCAGGCAGGGGGCGGGTGAGAGATGGAACAAAAGCGCCTTTGTTGAGCGGCGGCCGCCAGAGGGTCACATACAATGGAGGAGGGAGCCGGCTCTGCCACTGCCGGGCCCGCCGCGGCGCCCTCCCAAGCCGCCCCGCCGGCGCCCAACACACGTACACACACACACTCACGGGACTTCTCCGACTCATCGAGGGAGTGCGGGGCTCGCAGACAGCCCCCAATGTCGGCTCAGGTCTCCGGCTGTGCTGGCGGCAGCGGAGTCTCCGAGGCTCTCGCTTTGCCGCAGTCGCCGCCATGTAACCCCGACCCGCGAGAGAGGGCGAGGGAGAGGGGCGGGTCCTCCCGGCGCCACGCCCCCACACGTCACAGGCTCACTCCACGAGTTCCCCCGCCCCCGCCCAGCCCCGCGTCTGCACGCGGTGGAATTTCCAACGACCGTGACTGGTCGCAGCAGCGCTGCGGGGGTGGCTAGAGGCACGCGGGCTCATCAGCTCCCTCAGAGGGTTGGGCCGGGGTGGGGGAGAAGCGGACAAACGGCCTTCTCTCTTCTGTTTTCCCCATCACTAGAGCACAAAGTGCCATACCTCTTATGACCATTTGCTGTGCATCTACTACATGCAAGGCACAGGGCATAAAAGGACTAGGCCTTCGTCCCTGTTCCCGGGATGGGCCGGGGAACAGAAGGGTGAACCTGAAGGTGGATTGACTGGAAGACAACAGGCCATTTACAAGACAAACATGTTAGAGGCTAAGTGCTAAGAAGGCCAATCTTCTGCCTGAGGGTATGAAGGAAGGCTTCTAAGTAAGGTCGTCACTGGTGACCTTTAAACTGGATCAAAAGGAACCGATATAACCTGAGGAGGTGAGGGGGAGGGCATTCCTGGGATGGAACTCTGTGCGCTAAGACGGACACAGGGAGCACCTGGCTTGTTGCAGGAACTTGGACTAGGACAATTTGACAGAAGTGTAGAATTTGGGAAGGGGTATACTGGAAAATGTGGATTGGTACCTTCTTAGGCCCACTTAGATGAAAAGCAAGCTTACTTTATCATGGCTTATTGAGTCCAAGGAGACTTTCTAGTTTTTATGTGAAATTTATGTAGATATTTATGCAATTAGAGACGCAGGTCAACATAGTTTTTCAATGAGAACCAAAAGTTTGGCAGCCCTATCCATCATTATGCCCATCTTCAAGCTTCAAACGTGAGGCAAAGACCACTTCAAAGATAACATAGTGTCTTGAGGTGAAGTTGTTAGGATGGAGCTTAAATGTTTTATATCTTTTATATTTAAAACAATACCACCTGAACACCAGGTGTGATGAGATAGTGAATGGATAAAATCAGGAGAAAGGGGAGGCTTGTTTCAGCCCCAAGATTTCTAGCTCGTGGATGCAGCCTCTCTGCCACAAGAGCTCTTTTCCTGCTACCACTATGCATCGCCCCTTTCTGCCCCTGCTCTGGGCTCCTGTCGGATCCCTAAAACACCTTTCCTCCCTAAACCACCAATGTTGGATTACCAGGAGGAAGCAAGGAGGAGAATATATATCAAGTACTGCGACTTTCCTCAAGGAGCTTAAAATGTAGTGTCAGCTCCTGACTTCCAACAAAGACCACCAAAATAACCTGTTGATCATGCAAAGCCAACTTTATTGTTTACACAGCAATAAGAGAGAGCACAATGTTGACAGTCTTAGCAATGTTTCAAAGAGGGAGGTAAAGAGTAAAAAGATTTGAAGGATCTGGTTTAAGATGGCTCTTTCAGTGAAAGAGCATGGCTAAATTTATGACATAATCATTTAGGATGAGTGGATATAGGGAGGGGACAGTCTTAAAGCAAGCCTAGAAAAGTAAACAGTTGTTTGATAAACCCAATAGAGTAATCTGTTTGAGGAGGGGACTGTTTAACCTAATAAAGGCAAGGTCAGTCAGTAGTCTTATTCAGAAAAATAGACTTCAAGGAAGTTTTGGGAACTGCAATTAAATTATTTGCAACTTCTGTTGGGTAAGAATTTCTTGAAATTAATGTTTATGCAATAGTTGCATGGTAAAATATGCAGTTAGTCTTAGTTTTTAATCCTATTGTGTGGCATTCAGTTTTCAGTAATTTTCCACAAATTCATAAGCGAATAATTAATTCCTTTTGGTGAGTTATGACCAGCATTTTCTTCTTAATGAAATAGAGCAAAAAACTAGAGAGCATCACCCATAACAAAGGGTAAACATTGTTTTGCAGAACTTTTGTTTCAATCATGTACCATATTTCAACAACTGTACAATGTCATCAATTGTGATATGCCATTATTTTATATACTATTGAGAAAGTGAATACCCTGTCAAAACATGATAGCCTATTGCTACATCCTGATTTCAACAATATTAAAATGGAGAAAGTACTTCTTAAAATTGACAAAATATAAGGTATATATAAGTGTGCCAATTGGGTCAAAATGTATTTCTATTGCTCATTATTGCTATGAGCTATGCTATAGTTAGGAGAGTGTAAAAGCCCTGTTTTAGTGAAAAAATGCAGGAGAGGGACAGGTAAGTACACCATTAGGCAGCTTGAGATGAGTGCTTCCTGAGCAGAGATACAAATTACTTATTAGAAGGGCAATTGATGACAACTGGAGACATTAGGAAATGTTAATTGGAACAGAGAATATTTGAGCCGGGCTTTATTCCATTAGAAAGTCTCAGGAAAAAGACATTTCTGGATGAGAGAGCAGAGTGTACAAAGGAATAAATGTGCAGGGCACATTTTGGAAAATAGGGCAAGTCTGACAGGCCTGGGAGAATGAAGACAAGTTAGCACCAGATTGAGAAGGCCTTGATTGGATGCCAGAACCTTTGGATTTATGCTAAAGGTAGTAGAAGAAGAATTTAGATGATACAACTAGTTTTTTAGAACAATAATTCTGGCATGAATGGGAGGGAGAAATTAGATGAGCAGGAAGTTGGAGATGGGGAGAGGGTAAGAGAGTTTGTTGCTTTTTTTGCCACCCTGCATCCAATCTACTTTACTCTGGTAACAATACTCATATCTTTTAAGGGATGACCCATTCCTTTTTCCAGTAGTCCCTCCTTATCCATGATTTTACTTTCCATGGTTTCAGTTACCCGTGCTCAGTCATCATTCAAAAATATTAAATGGAAACCTCCAGAAGTAAACATTCATAAGTTTTAAATTGTGTGCTCTTCTGAGTAGCATGGTGAAATCTCAAACCATCCTGCTCCATCCCACCTGGGCTGTCAATCATCACGTTGTCCACTGTGTAAGGGCTATATATGCTACCAGCTACCCACACTTTAGCCAGCTAGGTTACCAGATGGGCTGTCGAGGTATCACAATGCTTATGTTCAGGTAACCCTATTTTACATAATAATGGTCAAAAAGCCATTCACATAACTTTTATTACACTATATTATTATACTTGTTCTATTTTTCTTACTGTTAATCTCTTATTGTACCTAATTATTAATTAAACTATGATAAGTATGTATGTATAAGAAAAACAGTTAAAAAAGAAAAGAAAAAACAGTATATTTAGGGTTCAGTATTACCTGTGGTTTCAAGCATCCATGAGGGGTCTTGGAACGTGTCCCCTTCAAGTACGGGGGACTACTTTTAAACTACAAAATTGGAATTGTGTCATTTGGGTGATTTCATATGGGAGTTAAATGTTCTTATATCTGTATTTTAAACTGGCATTGTACAATATAAAAATTAATTCTAAAATTAATGCTAAAAACTTAAATTTTAAAAATTCTCCTGTGGGGGGGGGGAGCAGGGGAGAGCAATGGGGTAAAATTGGGACAACTATAATAGAACAACAATGAAATAAATAAATAAAAATGTTTTTATTTCTCCTTACTTAGAATGATATTAAACAGTTATCACAGTTAACTATCTAAATTTATAACACCATGACATGTCAAGAAGAAGAGACTGGAAGAAAGGAAAAAAGATTTATACTTTAATTCTGTAACTGCATTTTTTCCTACTTTTTGAACAAGTGACCCCAGAAATTATGACCCCTTGAACTCTCACCCCCCCCAAAAGAATCCCAAGAGCCCGACTCTGAAGATGGTAGTCAGGGAAGACTTCCCACCCGTCCTCATCCCCTCACTGACAGGGCTAGGGCAGGAGAGGTGAGAGAGCAAATACATTTCTACCCTGCGGATAAGGCATCCGAGGCCACAGAGCCAGGCTGCCCACACGCAGAAGCAGCACTTCCTATCATAAATACACTGGATTCATTACTCATGGAGGTAGGAAGTAGAGGGAGGAAGGAAGGGCTTGTTCTGCTGCTGGAGCACATTTTCCCATAGAAACAATGTGGGTCACAGCTCTCATCCTCTCATGGTCCAGCTGCATGTGTGCTACAGGGGCTTCTAAGAGTTGGCCTGAGAAATAACCAGCATTTGTCACATTGTTTCTCTGGAGAAAATGTGTTTTCAGTTTCTAACAACCAAGTTAGAAATCCACTTTTTGGAGTATAACTCAGTCACACAGGGGCTCTCTGTACCTTCCTAGCTCAGAAATGCTGAGACCATAGAGAAGAATGGTATCTGTAAAACTCAGGTAAATGACTAAATGTTAATGAGAAGGTTATTAAAAGTCATAACTTGCCCTGGCTGGTGTGGCTGAGTGAATTGAGTGCCAGCCTATGAACCAAAGGGTCACAGATTCCATTTCCACTCAGGGCACATGCCTGGGTTGTAGGCCAGATCCTCATTAGGGGGCATGCGAGAGGCGACTGCACATTGATTTTTTTTTTTAATTTTTAGGACTTCCGGCCAAGATGGAGGCATAGGTAGACACACTGTGCCTCCTTGCATAACCAAAAGAAGGACAACAAATTTAAAACTAAAAAACAACCAGAACTGACAAAATAGAACTGTATGGAAGTCTGATAACCAAGGAGTTAAAGCAGAAACATTCACCCAGCCCGGTACAAGGTGTGGAGATGGGCAGCCAGGCAGAGAGTACTCACAGCAAAGTGGCAGCTGGAGGACTGGGACAGGCAAGGTGGCGGCTGGCAGGCTGGGTGATCCCACATTTGCATGTGGATAAACCGGGAGGAACAACTGGGGAGCAAGACAGACCGTGCAACCCAGAGTTCCAGAGCAGGGAAATAAAGCCTCAAAGCCTCTGACTGAAAACACCTGTGGGGGTTGCGGGGGTGGGAGAAATGCCTAGCCTCACAGGAGAGTTCGTTGGAGAGACCCACAGGGTCCTAGAATGTACACAAGCCCACCCACCTGGAAATCAGAATCAGAAAGGCCCAATTTGATTGTGGGTAGCACGGGAAGAGACTGAAAATCATCAGAGAGTGGAGCAAGCAGCAGTGTTCCTTCTCTGACCTCTCCCCCACGTATAGGGTCACAACCCAGCAGTTTGGGTTACCCTGCCCTGGTGAACACCTAAGGCTCCACCCCTCACTACATAACAGGCACTCTGAGACAAAAAAAAAAAAAAAGCCCTGAATGAAAGAACAGATCAAAACTACAGAAAAAATACAATGTGACAAAGAGATAGCCAACCTATCAGATGCACAGTTCAAAACACTGGTAATCAGGATGCTCACAGAATTGGTTGAATAGGGTCACAAATTAGACGGAAAAAATGAAGACTATGCTAAGTGAAATAAAGGAAAATGTACAGGGAACCAACAGTCATGGGAAGGAAACCAGGACTCAAATCAACGTTTTGGAGCAGAAAGAAGAAACATTCAATCAGAACAGAATGAAGAAACAAGAATTCAGAAAAATGAGGAGAGGTTCACGAACCTCCATGACATCTTTAAACATTCCAACATCTGAATCATAGGGGTGCCAGGAGGAGAAAAGGAAGAGCAAAAAATAGAAAACTTATTTGAGAACATAATGAAGGAGAACTTCCTTAATATTGCTATGGAAATAGACTTCCAGGAAGTCCAGGAAGCTCAGAGAGTCCCAAAGAAGTTGGACCCAAGGAGGAACACACCGAGGCACATCTTAATTACATTACCCAAGATTAAAGATAAGGAGAGAATCTTAAAAGCAGCAACAGAAAAGGAGACATTTGCCTACAAAGGAGTTCCCATGAGACTATCAGCTGATTTCTCAAAAGAAACTTTCCAGGCAAGAAGGGGCTGGAAAGAAGTATTCCAAGTCATGAAAGGCAGGACCTACATCCAAGATTGCTCTATCCAACAAAGTCATCATTTAGGGTAATAAAGTGCTTTCCAGAGAAGGTCAAGTTAAAGGAGTTCATCATCACCAAGCCCTTATTATATGAAATGTTAACAGGATTTATCTAAGAAAAAGAAGATCAAAACTATGAACAGTAAAATGACAACAAACTCATAGTTATTAACAACCAAACCTAAAACAAAAACAAAAAAATGAACTAAGCAAATGACTAGAGCAGGAACAGAATCACAGAAATGGAGATCACATGGAGGGTTATCAATGGAGGAGTGGGAGAGGGAAAAGGTACAGAGAATAAGTAACATAGATGGTAGACAGAAAATAGACAGGGAGAGGTTAAGAACAGTATAGGAAATACAGAATCTAAAGAACTTATATGTATGACCCATGGACATGAACTAAAGGAGGGAATGTGGGTGGGAGGGGGTGTGCAGGGCAGAGGGAAATAAAAGGGGGAAAATGGGACAACTGTAATAGCATAATCAATAAGATATATTTTTTAAAAAATAACAAGAAAATTTTGTAAATCATAACTTCATGTTATCCTCTGGGTGGTATGAGGAGTCTAGTCCTTCAGATTTATAGCTTGAAGAATTTGATTGCAGGTTTACCAGGGTTGAATGGTCTCTGGCAACCAACACCCAGCAACCAAACCCCAGAGACTATGCACTGTAAACCAGATGGTAATCCACTTAGCACACAAGTAAACTGCGCTGAATTGAGCTAAAGATTCATCCAGTCTGGTAATCTGACAATGATAGTGAACTTTGATGTTTATTCATTGTAAGCTCTAGTGTTGAGCACAATGCCTGAATATAGTGTTCTTTCAATGAATGTTTGCTGAAAATGAAGTGGTTTTGAATATTGCTATTGACCTCTATAACTTCAGAAAGGTGAGTAAAGATTTCCTCCAAATATTCATCTGTCTGAAATGTATAATAATCTCCTTAGATTATTTTAGTTGCCATTTCCTATGATCTAGTGTATCTACTACATTCATTTTTTTAAGTTCAGAGGCAGAATTATCTGATTGATTCTAGGTACAGCTTCATTACCGTTTTGTCGAATATAGGACAAAACAATTGTGTCAAAAGCTTTCAATATTTGTTTTAAATTTATTTTTAGAGAGAGGGGAAGGAGAGAGGGAGAAGAACATCCATGTGTGAGAGAAGCATAAGCCCCGAACCTGGGAACTTGGCTGGGAATTGAACTGGCAACCTTTCGCTTTGTAAGATGACACCTAGCCCATTAAGCCACACCAGTCAGGGCAAAAATCTTTCAGCTTTTCCTTCCATGTTCTTAGCAACAACGATGCCCAGCATTTTACTGTTACATGCCTTTAGGTAACAACAGTAACTTGTGGTTCTCTTTCTTGGACTAAAACATAGCCCCAAGCTCATCTTCTTTTAAGTGTACTTCAGACTAACAATCCTAAATGCATTATCCAAAATCAGTACAGAATGAAACTCATTTGCCATATTTTGTCCATTCACATAGCTTTGTGCAATTATCTTCAATTCAGGTCCATCTGCTTTGTGTTTACTGCTCTGGAGAGTTTAAGGACATCTCAGCCCAGTGACTTTTCTTCTAGGAGCCCACAATCAGACAGTCCATGAAGGTCTTAAATAAGACAAATCCCCAGCAGTAACCCTTGAGGGCTCCACTCTGAAAGTGAAAGATTCCGTGTGGTATTCTGGCACCAACAGTAGTCCACGGTCCTGGGCCACGCTGGCCCCAGCTCTGCCACTTACTCGTTAGTTGTTAGACTCCAGGCAAGTCATTTAATCTTATCTTTTGAATGGTATAAATAACACCTGGCAGGATTGTTCCAGGGATTACATGAGATAATGTATGTGAAAGCATTCTGAAAATGCTAAATGACTGTACTGTATAAATAAGGGGTGTTATTAATACCTGCATCTAGAAACTTGACTGTTTAAACCATGGTTTCCTGAAGTTAAACCAGCTTTCTCTTCTTTCATTCAATTCATTCCACAGATATTCTTTAAGTACCTTTATCCAACATAGAACTTTCTCTCCACTTTCTTGGTAACTTAGCTGGGTAGGGCATTTTTTCAATGTTTAATGCATAAATTGGTAGAAACTTTTTTAAAAAGTGCAGCATTCCCTGATTCCATATTTATCCCTCAAAGAAATGTGGTCAAAGAGTAGAGCTTGAGACGTGCTCAGGCACGTTAGTGCAAAGGTAGAGGCCTGCATCTTTCCATAGAACGCAAGAGTGCCTCCTTCTCCTGCCAGCCTAGGAGAGACAGAAGGGGAAGGTCCAGAGGTGGCCACAGCTGAGGAGATGGCAAGAAAGGGATGAGGAGTGACTGTATATAACCTCTCAGGTCCCAGCAACCATGATTACAATAAATAGATTTACTTACATGACAGCAGCTTAAGGCAGTCTCCTTTAATTTAGCCTGTGGTTCATTCATCAAAGAAAAACTTCTTCCATTTTTAGAAGCCTCTGGTAAAGGTTTATAGATGCTGTTCCAAAGGAAAAATAAAAGACAAACAATTCTTTGGGGAGAGGGAAGAAGAAAATTCTAAAACATGATTTAGCTGTACAGCAGTTTATGAGGGAGAGGAAAAGAGATTAAAATGGTTCTTTCCCTCCTCCCTCTATGACTCAGAAATTAAACCTAAAAATAATGTTCATTCCAGTATGGAGAAGTTGAACAAAGACTCACATCTCCACATTGCAACTTCCATGATGGCCTCGGAGAGGAAAGGAACAAAAGGCAGAGGGAGATACGGAATAGCTATTAGAGATAATCTGGGCCCTGGCTGGTGTGGCTCAGTTAGTTGGGCTTCATCCTGCAAAGCAAAAGTTTGCTGGTTGGATTCCCCCAGTCAGAGCACGTGCCTGGGATGCAGGCTTGGTTCCCTGGGGGAGTGTGAGAGGCAGCCAATCAGGTGTTTCTCTCATCAGTGTTTCTCTCCCTTTCTCCCTTCCTTCCCCTCTCTCAAATAAATAAATAAACTAACTAACTAACTAACTAATTAATTAATTAAAAAGTAGATAATCTGGAAAAGACTATCTGCTCAGAAATGGTGAGATGAAATTGAAGGCCAGTCTACCTGTGATGAAATAGGTATTTTCTGTTCTCATTCTATTCTGAGCTATGTTGCATAAGCAAGGATGAAGCCTGAACTTGCCTTTTCAGTCTTATCTCCTACTAACTCTCCTGGTGATCCATATTTTACTCATTCAAATGAATTCTCATCTTTCAACATCATACTCTTTTCTTTGTATCAGCAACAAGAGGCTCCTTTCAAGGTGTTTCCTTAGTCACAGTTTAAGTGTGTTCATTTAAAACAAAAACTACTTATTTTGAAACAGTTTCAAGCTTACAAAAAAGTTGCATACACAGCATAATGAACTTTTTGGTTTTTAACTGAACAATTTGAAAATAAGTTGATAACATGATACCTGTGGTGGACATTGAGATGCATTGACCAGCGGCCCTGTAAAGAAGGACTTGTCCCCCGGATGTGGGGACTGTGGTCAGCACACAGCTGTCAGTTCCCATTTCCCTCCTGGTTTCCCACTCTGCCTCATCTGCAGAGAGCTGCGTTGCCCAAGGAGAGGCCCCTTTCCCGGGTGACCCAAATCCAGTGATTGATCACAGCAAGGACAGAGAGGCCTGGCTGTTTCAGCCCAGTGCAGCACAACTTCCATGGGCCAGTTCTGCTCAAGAGCTCTCACTGGGGTCAGCTGAGGTTATCAGCCTGCATCTCAGATCAGCTTCTTCCTCTGTCCAAGACTCTTTCTTTCCCCACCCATCCACAGATACTGATCCCGAGAGCTCTACCAAATAATTACCCTGAACACGAAGTCTACCTGAGTCTGCTTCCTGGAAAACCTGAACTGCCTCAGCTGGAGCCAGGAGAGGCCTGAGAGAACAGTTGACTAGAAGGGTTTGTCAAGCTGGATCACTTTAACACCGGCTGATAGGAGGACTTCACCACTGGTGATAGATGGGGTGCAGGTAGCCCCTTTCACAGGGTGCCAGCCAGTGGTGAAAACTTTCACCAGTGGAAAGCTAAGATGGTTCACTAGTAAAGGAATGTATTAGTGGGAACAATATATAATGGAAATAGTAGCTATAACAACAATGGGATTGGATGATTATTGCTTAGCTCTCTTGAAGTTCTAGGAAAAGAAAACAAAAAGCTAAGAGAGAGACTACCAGGCAACTGAAAACCAAGTGTGAAAGCTGGAGGGTCTCTGGTAGCAGATAGAGAGGCTTTGTTACCTGCAGTGGGAGGGAGGAGAAAACCAAACTAAATGTTTAATGCACAAATTGCTGGAAAAGTTAAAGTTACTTTTGACACAGCAATTCCACTCCTAAGGTATATACCCAAGAGAAATAAAAACATATGTCTACACAAAAATGTGTACACAGGTATTTATAATAGCGTTATTCATAATGGCCAAAAAGTGGAAAAATCCAGATGTCCATCAACTGATAATGGATAAATGAAGTATGTTAAATCCATACAATGGAACAGTATTTGGCTACAAAAAGGAATGAGACTCTGATACATGTTACAACATGGATGAGCCTTGAAAACATTGTGCTAAGTGAAAGAAGGCCATCACGGGATGCCACACAAAGTATGATTCCATTTGTACAACATGTCCGGCATAGGCAAATCTATAGAGGCATATGGTAAATTAGTCATTTCCAGGGCTGTTGGTAGGGGAGGATAAGGAGTGACTGCTAACTGGCACAGGGTTACATTTTGGGTTGATGAAAATATTCTGAAATAGATCGTGATGATGGTTGCACAATCTTGTGAACATTCTAAAAACCACTGAGTTGTACACTTCAAAATGATGAATTTTATGTATGTGAATGCTATCTCAATTTTATGTATGTGAATGCTGTTGGTATAGATATACTCTGTAAAACCAGAAAATTCACCAGATGATGTTCCACAGGAGGACCTGGAGGGTACGATATCTACCAAAGCAATAAATGTTTTGGTGGGCACTGGCTGGTGTGTCTCAATGGATTGAACACCACCCTGCAAACTGGGAGGTCACTGGTTTGATTCCTAGTTAGGGCACATGCCTGGGTGGCAGGCCAGGTCCCAGGTGAGGGGCGTGTAAGAGGCAACCGATTGATGTTTCTCTAGCACATCAATGTTTCTCTCCCTTTCTTCCTCCCTTCTTTCCCTTTTCTCTAAAAAAGAAAAGAATGAATTGGTGAGAGGGCACCTGCATCACTATGAAGTTTAGTTGTGGCTTGATTTTGCAAGCTGGACATGTAGTAGGAGATGCCATTGTAAAGCTGAGCTCCTATTATCAGCGGAGATCATGCAATCCAGAAATAATTGAACCAGATGACATCATGCACCTCTCAGAAACCATGTGGACATAATTATGATAATGAGAGGCAAGATCAAAGTGACAACCAGGGGCACCTGACCTGCAGGGGATTATGGAGATAGTTAATAAAACATCGTGTCACTTAGCCCTGGTGGGTGGTCGGAGCTTTGTCCCATACACCAAAATGTTGTGGGTTTGTTTCCCGGTCAGGGCACATACCTGGGTTGCCGGGTGCATGCTATGGGCAGCCAATTGATGTTTTCTCTCTCTCTTCCTCTCTCTAAAATCAATAATAAAAAATATCCTCAGGTGAGGATTTAAAAAATACATAGTGTCACTTGATGAAAAAATAGATGGACACCCAATAAGGGTACAAGCAAAGAAAACAGAGGGTGAAGAGAATGGAACTATCTGGGAGCAAAGCTTTTGTATACTTTTGAAATTAAGTTGGTGTTATTCTGAACTAGACTGTTAAGAATTAAGAGTTAATTCATATATATAAAGAACTGACAAGGGAATTAAAATGGTACATTGGAAAATATCTTTGCCTTGGCCGGTGTGACTCAGTTGGTTGGAGTGTCATCCCATAACCAAAAGGTTGTCGCTTCAGTCGCCAGTTGGGGCACATACCTAGGTTGCATGTTCGATCCCCACCTAGTCCAGGTGCATACGGGAGGCAACCAATTGATGTTTCTTTCTTGCATCAATGTCTCTCTCTGTTCCTCTCTAAAAGCAATCCTTGAGTGAGGATTAAAAAAATATTTTAAGGAAAATATTTTTTAATACAAAAGAAGGCAACAATACAGAAATAGAAGAAGAAAAGGATATGGCATATAGAAAAGAAAGCAAAATGGCAGATGTAAATTCCTCATGCATAAAATGACTCAGCCAGTTGATTCTGCCTCTGTCCCTGACCACACTATTTCTGGCACAATGGATAAGCAAATAAAGTAGCCATAATAGAAGAGACTGAGGCTATTCTGGGACCAACAGTATGGGTTCCCACTTATCAGGGTTGATCTAGTTATTGCCACTGGCAAATGTCCAACTTGACAGCAAAAGAGACCAATGCTGAGCTCCTGATATGACACCATTCCTCAAGAAGACCAACCCATCATTTGGTAGCAAGTTGACTATTTTGGGATCCTTCTACCCTTAAAGGGTCTGTGATTTGTTCTAACGGGAATGGAGACATTCTGGGTAAGGGTCTTACCTTCGGGCCTCACCCTGGGCTTGTACAATGTTCGATTCACCAGCAAGGGACCTTACATAATATTGCGTCAGACTAGGGGGCCCAATTTAAAGCAAAGAAGGTTTGAGAATGGACCCATGATATGGTATCTACTGGTAATATCAGCTACTGCAGCTTCCTAACTCTCCTGGCCTAATGGAGCATTGAAATGTTTCACTGAAAGCACAGCTGAACTGTTAGCTAGAATGCAATGCTCTGTGAGTGCCGTCTTGCAGGGTACATTAAACATATCAAATCAAAGATCTTTATATGGTGCTGTGTCCCCAACAGGAAGAACACAGGGATGGGCAAAAGTAGGCTACAGTTGTTTGTATGGAAAAATAATACAATTAATAAATAAGACAAGAACAAATTCTGCATTTCGCATGCTCATGACTGTAAACCTACTTTTGTGCACCGCTCCACATGAGTCTGAGAAGCAAAATATGGAAATAGGAGTGGTCCCCTTTATCATCACTCCCAACAACCCCTTAGGGAATTTATGCTTCCTGTTCCTGCTATTCAGGACTCTGCAGGGTTAGAGGATCTGATTTCTAAAAGGGGAATATTTCCATGAGGGACAAGTGGGCTAAAAGTAGAGGAACAATCTTGGCAGGAGTATTAACCCCAATCAGGAGGAGTTAGGTCTGCTATTGTACAACAAGGGTAGGGAAGAATATTTTAGCACCTAAACAATCTACTTAGGTGCTTCTTCTTATTCTCTTGCCCCAATTTCGATGGCAAATGGATAATGGAGCAAGGATATGACAACTAGGAACTCATACCTCCTTGGGACGAGAATCTAGATGATGTCTGCAGGTAAGTCACCAAGGCCAAGAGAAGTGAGGCTGAGAATGAGAGACATTTAGAAAGGAAGGAGGCTGTTAAGTTTTAACTGCAAATCTAACAACAGCTGCAGCAATGAAGGCTTTTCTTCTAAGTTTCCCCAGGAGGAGAGGCTCATCAGAAACCTGGAGCAGCTATTCCTCAGCATATATGGAAAAGTGGATCTGACAACAGCACAGGGAATGAATATGGAGGGAGATGAGCTGCTGCAATTTCCCTTTGCAAAAGGACTTCTTGTCCCAGCTACTCAGAATACTGTCTGGCAGACAGCCTTCAGTTACCAGCTCCTACAACCGCAGAGAGATGCCTCATCAAAGCTCACACACTCTTTTGGGGACTGCCCACATCCAATGACTAATCAAGGCATGGTTTTATTTTTTTTTAAAGATTTTATTTATTTATTTTTAGAGAGAGGGGAAGGGAGGGAGAAAGAGAGAGAGAGAAACATCAATGTGTGGTTGCCTCTTGAGCACCCCCCCCCACTGGGGACCTGGCCCACAACCCAGGCACGTGCCCTGACTGGGAATCGAATCAATGACCCTTTGGTTTGCAGGCCAGTGCTCAATCCACAGAGACACACCAGCCAGGGCAGGGCATGGTTTTAGAACCCAGACATTTCAGTCTGGTTTGGGACAATGCTGAAGAGCCATTTCATCTCCAAAGATCCTTGTAGGGTCAGTTGAGGATGCTGGGCCTTCCTTACGCACAGCTTTCTTTTCCTTCCCTCTATGCCTACTTCCTTCTTTTCCCTACCACAGGTGTTAATCTCAGAGGCACTCCCTGATAAACATCCTGGACACCAAACTGTGACTCAGAGTCTTCTTCCTGCAGAGCCTGAACTGTGAAAATGCCCCATCATACCAAATACTTTTAGTGTGTGTTTCTTACTAATGGAAGCATTCATCTACACAGCCCAGTCCAACTCTCAAAATCAGGAATTTAACATTGACATGTTACCATCTAATCCTCAGTGGTTCCAATAATGTTCTTCTTACAGTAAAGGGATCCTGCCCAGAAATTATGTATTGCATTTAGTTGTGTCTTAGTATTCTTCAGTCTTGAACAGTTCCCTAATCTTTACTTTTATGACCTTGACCCTCTTTAAGATTACAGGCCACTTATTTTTGTAGAAAGTCCCTCAGTTTGGGTTTGTCTGAGGCTTTTTCATGATCAGATTCAGGGTGTACACCTTTGGCAGGACTGTTAGAGAAGTGGTCCATTGTTCTCATTGCCTCTTAGCAGGTGGCACATGATTTTAATTTGTCCCTTTACTGATGGTGTTAGCTTGATTAAGGTGGTGTCCACCAGGCTTTTCCACTCTAAAGTTACTCTTTCCCCACCTTGGTAAGTATTTAGTTGGGGAAATACTTTGAGGCTATGTAAATACCCCATTGTTCACCAAACTTCCTGTTTTTATTTATGTCCGTATTAGCTAAGGAATTCTTATTTTACTCAATGGATTATAACCCATTACTGTCATTATTTTGATACTCTAACTGTTCTACATTTGGTCAATGGAATCTCCTTCAAGTTGGTTTCTTTTTCCTTTTGACATGTCCCCATCATTCTTTTTATTTTTTCTGGCTTGCTCCTCAAGGTTATCCAAGATTATTTTGTGCTTTCTCTGCCCCAACCCTGAAAACAGCCATTTCTCCAAAGAGCTCTTGTTCCTTTTGGTGGAGAATGGCATTTAGAAACTAAGATCTCAGCCCTGGCTGGTGTGGCTCAGCGGACTGAGTGATGGCTATGAACCAAAGGGTCACTGGTTTGATTCCCAGTGGCAGTACTCGCCTGTGTTGCAGGTCAGGTCCCCAGTAGGGGGCGTGTGAGAGGTAACCACACATTGATGTTTCTCTTTCTCCCTCCTTTCCCCTCTCTCTAAAAATAAATACATAAAATCTTTAAAAAAAATGAAATCTTTAAGAAGAAAAGAAACTAAGATCTCAGTCTTAGATGTTCTCATTATATTAAGGTACCACTGTTCTCAGGCTCTTACAGTAAGTAGAACTAGGGCTGTTATGAAATATATGTATGTTGAATAAATAGATATGTGTATTTCATATATGCTTATACAAACACACATTTACTTCTACATTTATTTCTATATCTATTTGTATATTCAAAATCATGGGTTTATGCAGATGATCTCCAATTCCAATCCAACACCAACTAATTCATTCTTTTCTTTTTTTTTTCTTTCTTTTTTTTCATTTTAGAGAGGGGAAGGGAGGGAGAAAGAAAGAGAAACATCAATGTATGGTTGCCTCTCGCACGCCCCCTACTGGGGACCTGGCCTGCAACCCCAGCATGTGCCTTAGACTTGGAATTGAACCAAAACCCTTTGGTTTGCAGGTCAGCACTCAATCCGCTGGGCCACATCAGCCAGGGTTCAACTAACTTATTCTTGTTTTTTCACTTTTCATATATGTAACCACTATTTCTACCAGTGAGAAACCTGATTCCCATTATCTTTAACATGACTGCTTACTCACAATCAAGGCTCCTGTACACAATCTCCTGTGATTGTCCCTTCCCCCCCGTCTGGACACCCTCCTCGCCCTGCATTGAGCTGCTGCTCTGCCCAGGTACCTTCTGCATCCTAGTGGGGCTCCAATGCCTTCAGCTGGACCACCCCCTGCATAGTCACCCTCCTCGCCCTGGTCTGACCCCCTGTGCCAGATGCCCTTTCTTCATGGATGCCCTAGTCACCCATCTTGACCTCTGCACCCACGCTACACCTCCTCTCTTCCTCTCCCCTTTCCCTGCCCCATGTGGATAGCAATCTCACCCCCACTGGACTTCAACTCCTGGCACCAGGATGCCCCTCTGCAGAAACTCCTTTCTCACTCTGCTCAGGATAGCACACAGGTATCCCCCTCCTTGTAGAAACGCCCTCTTTATCCCAGCCAGACCACACAGATGCCCTTCTCGCCCCGCTTGGGCTCTGACACCTGCACCAGGCTGACCTCTTTTCAGATGCCCTCCTCACACTTCTTGACTGCCATGGCTTCACGCCCTACTATAGACACCCACCTTGCATGGCCCCATGCAATGGCCTTTGGATTGATTTGTGCAGGAAGGGGAGGGCAGAGAATGGGAAGGTGGAGGAAGAAGTGGCAGACCATTACTTCATTTTTAGTTCATTTTTAATAGAATCATTTTTCTGAGATTCACTTCCATTTTTGTTTTTGGCTAGATCTATTTCTGTCATCATGTCTGTTAAATTCATATGTGCTCAGAGAGCCAAAGCCGCCTGCTCAACCCATTTTTTTTAAATCTGTGATGGCCACCATCTCATTTACCAGAACCGTTACGGCTCACACAGGTCAATACATAATAGGTCAATACATACAGGTTGCTAAACCAAAAATTCCCTTCTCTCACCATGCTTTTCAGTTGGGTTTTCAGGATGATATGTAGATATGGGCATGCATATTTGGGGAAGAGTATCTTGCTTCAATATTTTCAACTTCTTTTCCATTTCATCTATTCCCCTATCAGAACTCTGTTAACCTTTCTAGGTGAGTTTAAATAGAACCTCAGTTGACTCTAACTTTGTTAGAATTTTTCCCCTAGGGATTTACTTCAAATGTCCTAAAGTTGTATAGACCCCAGATCCCACTAAGAATGGATTTAGTCGCTTCTCTTAAAATGTGTCCAAGCTGTTCTACCTGTGTGCCCTTGTTCATTCTGGTGCTCCAGCTGGATCCATCCTCTCATTGCTTCTCTGGAAGTCAAAGACCTACATCCTGCAAGGTACACTTCACTTCACTACCTCCCACCCAAGCCTTCGCCAATATGCCCAGCTCTAGACCCCCAGAGAATTTTGTACGTGTCCATGACATATATCTGTTCCTGACATATTCTGATTATTGTTCCTAGGAGACTAGAAACAAGTTCCTCGGGTATAGGAACTATTTCTTTTTCATCTCTTTACTACCTGGAGGCCTTGCACATAGTAGAGGCTCTACACATATTTGTTGAACTAAAACATAATAAGGGTTTATATATTTTTACACAATGGAATACTATTGGGCTGTAGAAAAGAAAAAAATTTTACCTTTTGTGACAGTATGGATGGACCTAGAGAACATTATGCTAAGTGAAATGAGCCAGTCAGAAAAAGACAAACACCATATGACTTCACTCATATGTGGAATCTAATGAACAAACTGAACTAACAAGCAAAACAGAGACAGACTAATAGATGGAGAGCAGATGACAGCTAGAGGTAGGGAGAAGTTAGGGTGTGGAGGGATTGAGCAAAAAGGAAAAAGGACTCACGGATATGGACAACAGCGTGGTGATTGCTGGGGGGAGGGGTATAAAAGGGCTCAATGTAATTGGAAAAAATACAGTAAAGATTTAAAAATAAGCCCTGGCTGGCGTAGCTCAGTGGATTGAGCGCGGGCTGTGAACCAAAGCATTGCAGGTTCGATTCCCAGTCAGGGCACATGCCTGGGTTGCAGGCCAGGTCCCCCAGCAACCACACATTGATGTTTCTCTCTCTCTCTCTTTCTCCCTCTCTAAAAATAAATAAATAAATAAATCTTTAAAAAAAGATTTAAAAATAAAACATAATAAAGGTTTATATATTTTACATTAATTTTTCCTTCCATAGTACACTCTTTAAAACCCAACTTCCTAGTAGTCCCTTCTGGCCTAAAACCTAAATATTCTATCACATAAGAAAGATGTTTACTTTTATCATCTAAAGGGCAAAGAAGTGAAGGTGTTTATCTTTTTCCAACATGATGCAATAGGTGGGGTTAGTATACCAAGAGATAAAAAATCAATTCTCAAAGCAAACTTATATTTGCCTATGGAAGCTTATATTTTTATCCTGCCCAAATGGTACACCATTCGGAAGCTATTAGATCCTGACAGTGTCTCTAGAACATATGTATTACTTTACACAGTGAATAAAATCAAATTTTCACCTGCAGAGAGATGGCCCCAATTCATCACTCCCCATGGGGATTATGTAACTACAGTAGGAGACCAATCTTTTTTTAATTAAAAAAAGTTTAGATTTTATTTATTTATTTTTAGAGAGAGGGGAAGGGAGGGAGAAAGAGAGGGAGAGGAACATCAATCAGTTGCCTCTCCCACACCCCCAACCAGGGACCCAGCCCACAACCCAGGCATGTGCCCTGACTGGGAATTGAACCAGTGACCTCTTGGTTCGCAGTCCAGCACTCAGTCCACTGAGCCACACCAGCCAGGGCCTGACCTGTGTCGTTTGTGTCAGTCTTAGACTGGATTCTCATAATCTGTTCCAAAGTAGGCATTATACAAAAATCCAGGCTGCTTTGTCATATTTCCCCCTCTATTTTAACTGCTTATTGCAAGGGCAATCATTAGATTGTAAATTCTTTGACTCAGAGACATCTTCTATTTTGTAGCCTTCTTTTATGTATGATAATAGCACACTTTAGATGTGCAATGAATTATTTCACTGAGTCTTAAGTGTGCTTCACTTCCTGGGCTGTCACCACTAATTTTGTTGTTCACCAGCCCAAAACATGAATTTTCTGTGTTCTTCTCCTCATGCTTGATCCTCCTGAAGAATGTTAAGCTTCTCTCTCCTTTTTTTGTACAGCTTTTAATTGTGCTTTTATTCACCTTAGCTGGTTAAAAATGTGCTTGTTTTAAAGATCCTATAAATACAGAATGACCACCGACTAATATAGGATATAAGTCACCCCTCTCACCAGCTTCTCTTTCCTTGAAATTGGAAGAACTGAGTGATAGAACTCTTTCTGACAGTTATCTGTAGTAGGCTGAATCAGTGAACATTTTGTCCATATATATTTGCCTATCTGTCAAATTATTTCCTCGGGATAAATTCTCAGACACAGATATGTTGAATCAAAGAGTATACCCAATTACAATTTAGACAGATAATACCAAATTGCCTTTTCTTTTTTTAAAAATATTTTATTTATTTACTTTTTAGAGAGAAGGGAAGGGAGGGAGAAAGACAGGGACAGAAACATTGATGTGTGAGAGAAACCTCAGTCGGTGGCCTCTTGCACATCCCCAAATGAAGAACCTGACCCAAGATGCGGGCACGTGCCCTGACTGGGAATCAAACCAGCGACCTTTTGGTTTGCAGGCCGGCACTCAGTGCACTGAGCCACACTGGCCAGGGCCAAATTGCCCTTTCAAAAAGATTGTCTCATTTTTATGTTCCCTTCACTAGTGTATGACAATGCTCTGAAAAACATAATTTAAATACTTACGTATCATTTCAGTTTATGGATGTCTGACAATTTATTTGTTCAATTCCCTACTACGGTGTTTCCAATATTTCTCATTTCTATAAATAATGCTATAATGAATACCCTTATACTTCTTCATGTGAATCTCTTTGAGATAAATTCTTTGATGTTGAGTTACAGAGTCAAAGATAAAAGTATTGTCATGACATTCTGATATATGCTGTTTACTTCAGGTCAATATTTAGAACTTAAAGTTGTTTTAAGAATTTACTTGATGCTGAACAGAAAAATATTTCTAATAACTAATATTGTTTTTGGAAATTGAGTCTTACGGCATTTAAAAAAAACTTTAGACTATTTTCCCTTTAGTTACTTCTTTGGTATTTTAGGCCCAGGCTTCTAGCTTATTCCCCCAACTGAATTTTGTTTCTGTTTTAAGTAGCAGATAAAAGGTATGTGCATGTGCCTTTGCATGTTAGAAAGTTAAATGTATCCATACATCAATATGAATCATTATTAACATAAAATGACACACCAATTTAAGGTAAGGGATTAACCCTTAATGAGTAAGGAAATAAACTGCAGTCAAAGAAATAAAATCTTCACTTGACTCTTCAGGGAAAGTTCATTTTATGGAGCTGGAGGAAAAAATTAACATTTTCCCAAAAGGTAACAATTAAAGGTAACAGTTAAGTGTATCGCTTATCACTAGATAACAAAAAATCAGAGTATCGCCCTGGCTGGCGTAGCTCAGTGGATTGAGCGCGGGCTGCGAACCAGGCATAGCAGGTTCAATTCCCAGTCAGGGCACATGCCTAGGTTGCAGGCCATGTCCCCCAGCAACCGCACATTGATGTTTCTCTCCCTCCCTTCCCTCTCTAAAAATAAATAAATAAAATCTTAAAAAAAAAAATCAGAGTATCTGTAATTGAAAAATCATTTCCTCAGTGTTGGCCAGTCTTAAAAGTACTGCTTATTTTTTTAATTGGGAAAAAAGAGAAACCAAAAAGAAAAATACTTCCAAGTTTTGTTGCAAGAAGTGTTTTGATTACCACCTAAAGTTAGTTAGATATTCAAATCTCTTCTCTTCTTCACACCACCACCTCTCCAATGAGCCAATTTTTTGCTGAGGAAAATTGGCAATGGGGTGGTTTTGTGTGTGTGTGTGTGTGTGTGTGTGTGTAATTTGGGGTGTACTATCACCATCTTGTGGCCTTTAGCCATATTACCATTAAGGGTTTTAATGCCCCAATGTTTTTGTTTTGTTTTGTTTTGTTTTTGGTTGTTTTTTTTTGCAATTGGAAGCATGAAATACAGTGTATCTCCTTTTAGAAACTCCTCTATGATGACATATGCTCAGGGTCAGATTCGGCCTGTATTCTAAGGGTTCCCAACCTGCATGAGATGTTATTGCTGGATTGATGCTGTGTTCTCACATGGTTCTACAGTGTCAGATGGGAACCGGATTTATCAGGTGATCACTAAGTTATACAATGTCCAATCACTGGGTTATACCCCTTAAACTAACATAATATTGTATATCAACTGTCATTGAAAACAAAACAAAAAATTTAATAAAATAAAAATTTGAAATTTGTTTCTCAAAAATAAAATTAAATAACTAGTTGAATAAGGATATCTAGTAAAAAGATTTAATCAAAGTGGTTTTGTTGTAAAGTGAAATTTTTATTTTTTTTAAAATTTGAACGTATTGGGGTGACATTAATAAAATTATGTAGATTTTAGCTGTACAATTCTATAACACATCGTCTGTGTATAGCACTGTATGTTCACCATCTCAAGTCTCCTTCCCTCACCACTTATCTCCCCTTTACCCTCTTCTGCCTCTCTCCCCACTTTCCTTCTGATAATCACCATGCTGTTGTCTGTCTATGAGTTTTGTTTGTTTGTTTGTTTGTTTTGCTTAACCCCTTCATCTTTCTCACCTAGCCCCACCACCCCCTCCCCTCTTAGATCTTCAAATTTTCAGTTTTACGTTTGAGCCTAATCTGTTTTAGTGGTTCCTTTTGATGTGTAAGTTATATTGGTGGGCAGGGGAGTCTGTAAATTCTAATTTTTCTCTGTCTCATTGGTTATACTGTTTGTTTTCCCCTTTTCGTTTCAATAGTCCCCCATCTTAGTACAATTTTATTTTGTTCTTTTTTTAGAAATGTCTTTTCTATCCTGTTCTCTTGTGAATGGTTCCTCCTTTCCCCTTGTCTTCTTCATTAACTTTTTCTTCTTTTTTCCCCATCCTTGTATTTCTCATTTTCAGTTTCTCTGGTATCCTTGCTGTACGCCACTTACTTACTCAGCTTCCTTTACTAACACCCACACCCACGGCGGCCCGCCCCCCCCTTCTGTGTCCTCCTTTCTGGTTCCTTCCAATTCCTTCCCCCAGAAGCTGCTGTTCCGGCTCAGCAGTGTCGAGTGCACTGACCTCATCCGGTCTGCTGTTTGGGTCTTTTAAGGACACAACTCCCTGGTAACCCTTAAGTTTCTGGGAGGAACCTAAATCCTCCCTGTTCGAGGAAGCCAGCCCCTATATTTAACCGTAGGTTTAAGAGGAAAGCTTTCAAAGGGACTACCTTTCCCTCAGTTCTAAGAAATAGTTTCTGACTCATTACCTTTTGTTCTTTTTTCTCAACATAAGTGCAGATTTTCATAGGATGTGTACTGGGACATTTCCAAGCTCATATTTGCCTGTCCAAACTCATATTTGCATAGCGAATAATTGTGCTTTGGACTGGATACTCAAATCTCATGAAATTGAGTTAGATGAATAATAATGAGAAGAAAGAAATTTTGTGGAAAGACTTACTATCATTTTGGAAAACAGTTTAAATTTTATTATGAGATGTTTGTTTGATAGCCTGAAAACTCTTCTATGAGGTAACCAGTTTTACATGTAAATAGTTTTTATAACTCCAGCTCAGTAAACAGAGCTCCTGTAGAAAAATAATTATTTGAGGACCACCATGGATTATGACAATAACAACAACTTTCATTTATTAGTCCAAGAACCCCAGATTTACACATTCTTCAAATCTGAACATGTCTATAGTCATAGAATCCTGGGTACCAAATTAGTAAGAAAAATATAGTTGAAGTAAAGAATACACATACTCCCAAAAGACGGTTTTCTCCTCTCCTATTCTAAACTGACCCATGTTTATTGTAGAAAATTTAGAAAACAGAAAAGAAGAAAATAGAAAATCTCAGAATCCAGTTAAACAGGCAGTACTGACATTTTGGTATCTATCTTTTTACTACTTTTAAATTTAGTTTTGGGGGAAGGGTTTGCAGGAACAAGTATAAAGGACACATAGACAAAAACAAGTGGGGGGGTGGAAACAGGAGGGAACTGGGGAGGGCTGGGGGGTGGGCTAGGATGGGGTAAAAGGCAGAAAACTGTACTTGAACAACAATTAAAATAAAATAAAATAAATTATTTTAAAAATTTTAGTTTCGAATTCAGTTACTTGGGACAACACTCAAATAGCACAAAAAAGTACCCAATACAAAGAGACATTTCTCTTCTACTGCCTTCCAGTCCCCTAGCTCCTCGCCTCTGGGGCAGCCACTGTTTCTGTTTCTGCTGCCGCCTCCCAGAGACAGTCCGGCCGTTCTCACGTCACACACACACCTCAATTTCAATGGCAGCTTCATACACACACTATTCAGAATGTTTTTTCTCCATAGGAACCTTGAATTCTTCCATATCAAAACATAAAAATACTCCTTGTTAAAATCATGAGTGTGTGTGACATTATAAAAGTTAAGTATTACTACTATACTTAAAATATTCAGTGTTTACAATATTATGACTAAGCAAGTCTCAATAGCTTTGTGGCCTATGGCAAAGCCATCTAGCTTCTCTGTGCTTCCTCCTGGTTCTTCAAGTGTAAAATAGGAAGGTAATAGGATCTGTCTTAGAGGTTTGTTGTTTGGATTGAGTAAGTTAGTTCTGGTCCACAAGCCCTTATGCACAACTCTGAAATCCATATAGCTCTGAAATGGAAAAATTCTTTCATAATTCATTTGGTGGCAAATGCTGCCTGGAATGACCTAAAGTTATTTAAAGTTCTGTTTATCCCTTTTAGTTTGGATTTTCATACAATTTACCATAGAAATTTAATTTTGATTATAGGGTACTGCTCAGACACAACTGGATATTTTAAATAATAAAGACTATATATATGTACTGTATTACCTTTATAAAGTCTGGGGAAAGTTCTGACTTTTGAAACACATACGGCCCCAAGGTTTTTGGATTAGAGACTGAGTACCTAAATATAAAAAGCACTTAACACAGCGCCTGGCACAAGGTATTATCGGTTATCAGTATCAGCTTAACCGCACAGTATGCTGTCTGCACATTCATCTTGTTTTTCTTGGCGTTAATAATTGCCTTGGTTTTGTTTGCTTAGTTTTAATGTGTCAGCTACAAATTTTTATATGTTAATTACAAAAAAAAATACTCATTCAAAATATTCAAACATATCAAATATAAATATACAAAACTAAAAGTGTGTGTGTATAAATGTATATATGTTTGTAAGTACAGTGTATTCCATTATTGTCTCATCTCCCGCCAAAACAAAAGTTTCTGAGAACAGACACTTGGTCTATTTTATTCTCTGTCGTATCCAGGGCCTCGATCAGTTTCTGACACAGAGAAAGCACTAAAACCTTATTTGATGAGTAAATATAGCAGGTATTCTATTAGTTCGTTTCCTTCTTAGCCTACTTGCTCTTGGAACTTCTGTGCTCTTGCTCCAACCTGGACCAGTGCCCTCTAGGCCTGCAGGCCCAACTACATCCTCCTGCTAATTTTTTTTGCCGCTTTCCAATCTTGCGTTTCCTGCCTCTAAAGCTTTTCTTTTTCTCAGTTTAGTCCCTCATTTTTGTGAACTACAATTCATAGACTAAAATTTCTGAGTAACTCTTCCATTGGCATTGCTGTGTAACAAACCTACCTGAAACTTAGAGGCATTTTATGCCACGATACCCACTTATTGTCTCCTGGTTTCTGGGAGACAAGAGTGGAGGAAAGACTCAGCTGGGCACTTGTGGCCTGGGGCCTCTCACTGAAGTTGCATTTGGACTGGAGGGGGAGGGCAAGCGCCTTGCAGCCCCTGGACGCTGTCAGCATTCTGCAGTTTCAGGCCCTCTCCTCTTGGTCTCCCAGTGTGGTCTACCTGGGCCTCTTCAAAGAATCACAGCCTCAGGGCAGTTAAAACTCTCACATTGGTGCAGACTTCTGCCCAGTATCATTATTCTTCCCTTGTACTTAATGGTAATTTGATGGGTATAGAATTCTGGCGTGGATCATTTTTCTTGATGATTTTGTTTTCTAACAATTCTTCATTGTTTTCTAACTTTCAGAATTGTTGTTAAGTCCAATGTTATTTTAATGCCAGATTCTTTCTCAGCTGATTTTTCTCTCTAGAAGTTCTCTCTATCCCCAGTGTTCTGAAACTTCATGTGAATCAGGAAATAGATTTGATAAACTAACTGAAGTCTTGCTTGGTTGAATTTTATGTTCTGCTCAATTTTATGTCCTGAAAACTGGGTTCCCTCCCATTACTTCATCAATCTAGCTTGAATTATCCAATCTGTCTTAGTTTTTCTGGGCTGCTACAACTATAAAATACCACTGACTGGGTAGTTTATAAGTAGTAAAAATTTATTTCTCACAGTTCTGGAGGCCAGAAGATCCAAGGACAAGGGGCCAATATAGTTGCATTTCAGTGAGAGGGGGCTCAAAACTAGCCCCTCCTGTGTCCTGACAGCTAGAAGTACTAGAGAGTTCTTTGATAAGAGCACTAATCCTATCCATGATGGTTCCACCCTCATGACCTAATCACCTCCCACAGGCCTCACCTCCTACTACCATCACTTTGGTATTAGGATTGCAACACGAATTTTGAGGGGCACATATTCCGACCGCAGCACTATCTAAGCAACCTTTCCTGACTAACCCCCATTCATAATGATCAATTTCTAATTTTCCATTCTTCAGCACCTGCACATAGTTTATAATTTACTTCTGAAACTATAATTCTTTAGATATTTTAGGCTGTTTCATTTCCCCAAAAACTCTTTTACACATATAAACAAATCATGTTTGCTATTATCTTTATATTCCTATCTTTTATACCCCTATAGTGCTCATTGCAGAGCCCCAATTCAGAAAAGAATCTAATAAAGGCAGACTTTAAGTGAATAAAGGCTCGGTGTCTTCCCATAAATAAGCTGCCCCACTGTTTACTGCAGGACTTTTCTCTTCCTCTCTTTAATTCAGATCAACCTGTTCCTTCCAAAGACTAGCTCCTTCTATGGTACTCAGAAATAAGTCACGTGGTTCTCTTACGGAGTGGCAGCTTACCATAACTGGAGTGAATTTTCAGTTAATGTATTATTTAATCAAGCTGTTGTTTTTCCTTTAAGCCTTTAAGATATTATACGAGTCTAGCCCTGGTTGGTATGGCTCAGCGGATCGAGGGCCAACCTGAGAACCCAAAAAAGTCATGGGTTGGAATCCCAATCAGGGCACATGCCTGGGTTGTGGGCTTGGGCCTCTCACTGAGGCTGCATTCAGTTGGGGGTGTGCAAGAGGCAACCAATGGATGTATTTCTCTCACACTGATGTTCTTCTCCCTCCTTGTCCCTCTCTCTAAAAATATATAAAATATTTTTCAAAAAAGATATTGTACAAATTTAAAAACACGTATTCCTATTTTCCTACTTGACATGAGCATATATTTTATGAGTTTAAAAGTATATTGTAAAAACATATGTATACATTGTGTTGTAAGCAATTAACCTAGTTGAATCTCTGTCCTTGGACTGGGTTATCGTGGTGCCTCACAGGTCACTGTTCTGAGGATCTCTCTTCCTGTGATGAAGGCAGAACATAGGGAAAAGAGACAACTTCTCAAAAGCCAGGAAATAAGATAAAATTACTCTGGAGTTGTTTTATTCAATCTTACTCACCTAATAGATGAAGTTCTTCACCTCTGGGAGGAAGTCAAGAAATTACCTTGCCCTGACCAGTGTGGCTCTGTTGGGTGGGCATCATCCCACAAAGCAAAAGGTTGCCAATTGGATTTCCAGTCAGGGCACATGCTTGGGTTACAGGTTCAGTTCCAGGAAGGGGTGTGTACTTGTACCATCAATTTTTTTCTTGCTCACATCAATGTTTCTCTCCTCTTTGTTGCCCTCCCTTTCCTCCTCTCTAGAAATAAATAAATAAATACATAATCTTAAAAAATATATATTATCTTTTAACACCTTATACTTGGGGTAGTCAAACACAAACCCAATAGGATGAACTTTCTCTATCTTTGCTAGTAAATGAAAGGTTATTTTAACACTCTAAACATTGATGAAAGTGATCTGGGCGTGACCTCAGGCAAGCAATTATTGGAAAATAATTGCAATTGATTTAGCTGAAATCTAATTGATTATATTATATTCCATGTGAAGAATGACAATGAATAGGTCAGCATGCTGTATGATAAAAACAAAAACAAAAAATATCAAAGTACAAGGAATTATTTGCTTTAAATTATCCATATGGGAAAAACACATTACTTTTGCTACCCATGATATGGGCACAGTGCTTCAGCATTCCTCACTGTAATTCAATTTAAGATTTAGTCAATGCACTTTTCAAGGCTAGTCCTTTTTTTTTTTACTTTATTTTTATTTTTGACACTATTAGAACTGCCCGTTTCTTCCCTTTTTGCCCCCCTCCACCCAGCCCCTCCCTTCCCTCTGGCCATCACCCAGTGGCTGTCTGTGTCTAAGGGGCACACATACAAATCCTTCAGCTAATCCCTTCATCTTCTTTCATCCCATCCCCTCTCCTCACTCTCCTCTGACAGCTGTCAGTTTGTTCCTTGTATGGGACAGTACTTTCAATGAAAACAAAACTGAATCTCAATCAGATAGGATACTTGCTTTTCCAGTATTCCACAAAGTTTTCTATTTTTTAAAAGATTTTATTTATTTATTTTTAGAGAGGGGGGAAGGGAGGAAGAAAGAGAGAGAGAGAAACACCAATGTGTGGTTGCCTCTTGTGCAGCCCTCGCCCACTCCTCACACCACTGGGGACCTGGCCCGAAACCCAGGCATGGGCCTAACTGGGAATTGAGCCTGCGACCCTTTGGTTTGCAGTCCACTGAGCTACACCAGCCAGGTGCAGTATTCCACAGAGTTTTAAAGTGATCCCATCTACCTACTCTTACACCATCCACTTTATATGCAACAGCTCTTGATTGATGATGACATACCAAGTCCCATTTCTTTCCCATTGGAACCCTGCCAGACACTCTTATTTGCAACAAACATATATCTCAGAATCTCCAAACTAAAATCCCATGTTGCTTGTCCAAGGTCAAAATCCTCATACTGGCCTAATTAGGTAATAATTTAACACAGGATGTACATTTAAAAAAAAAATTTAAGCTTTCGAAAGAGACCCAGTTCTTTAACCTATGCAAGTCACTTCATTTTATTTTGAGCTTCTGTAAGGCAACATGATTTACCCATTGCTGTCTGATTTTCCAGTATACAATTGCGGTCATGTTTTCTAAAAAAGCAAACTTTTCCCCTGCAAAATAAACAAGCCAATGGAATCCTCTGAATAGCGTTTTAGCGGTAGACTGTAATCCATTAGCAAATCACAAAATCAATTTAGTGCTGCACTCCCTGACAGCATTAAAAATAAAACAAACAAACAAGTGGAATAAAATAAAAGAGAATAGGAAATCTTAGTCTGAATCTTAGCAGAAAGGGAAGTATTATTTTGTGAAATATTTATTTCAACATTTTACATAATGTGTGTACTGGATTAGAATGGAATTTTTTTTAAAAAAATCCTCATTTGAGTATATGTTTATTGATCCTAGAGAGAAGTAGGGGAAAGGCAGGGAGGGGAAACAAGATAGAATGAGTGGGAGGGAGAGAGGGGGAGAGCGGAAGAGAGAGAGGGAGAGAGAGGGAAAGGAGGGGAGAGAGAGAAAGGAGAGAGGAGAGAGGGAGAGAGAGAAACGTCCATGAGTTGCCCCCACCTCGCTCCTGTTCTGTATTTCGCCCAGACGGGTTCGAACCCACAACCTAGGTATGTGGCCTGACGGGGAATCCGGGCTTTGACCTTTTGGTGAACCGAGAGCATGCCAAACAACTCAGACACTCCGCCACCAGGACAAGGATGGGAATTTTTAATGCGTGAGCTACCACTGTTCTAAAGCTGCGGTTGCAAGAATGGTCCGAGAAGGACCTTTTCTCCAGCGGGGGCTCTGAAAGGTCCTCCTCTTCCCAGTCACATACATACCTACATAAGGCCAGATTTTCTTCATATGCCATCAACCAAAACAGACTGAATGTTTAAAAGTGGGTATAAGAATTCAGCTGTCTTCTTTTAACAGATTGAATGAAAAAGCAGGTACTGGAATTCAGCTGTCTTCTTTTAAGATTGATTGTAAAAGCAGGTATGAGAATTCAACTGTCTTCTTGTAAGCCAGACATTAAAGATATTTTCAAATCTGTGAGACAATTTCACTCTTCTCATTTTTTTCTTAGAAAAATTTAGTCATTTAAAATTTTTAAATGCTATTTATGTGAACTTGTTTATTATTTTTTAATGAATTTTTAAAATTTATGCTTTGGTTACTAATTCGGTAAATAGCAACAGATACCCACATATAATAGAGGGCTTTGGAATTCGCAACAATTTCAGAACCACTTGTCAATATGAAACAAAGCTCTTCAGGCCTGACTCCTGGCACGTTTAACACGGTTAGAGGCCTTTCTAGGGAGTGTGCAAGCATCAACCAATAACCCACACCCGGACGGTGAGAATCTTTGCCAATAAGAAGAAATACTGATGAAACGGCGGGGATTGTCCACCGTGTAAACGTACAAGAGTTGACAAACATACGTTAATGGGGCACGCGAAATCTAGGTCACAGAAAAAAAAGAAGACTTTTAGCGGATCTTTACGACACTGTCGCGTGTCGTTGGTCCAGTGCCGTAAAGACAGTCGCTGAGCAGCCTCCAGCCAGGCAACGGTGGAAGTGCGCCGCAATGGCGGATATGGAGGACCTCTTCGGGAGCGACGCCGACAGCGATGCTGAACGTAAAGGTGGGGTCGACGGGGCTTCGCGGGAGGGGCGCGTGGTGGGACTTCTGCGGCCAGACCCCGACCGGGATCCTGTTCCGGGTCTGCGGACGCTGCGACGCTACGTGCGAGTGGTCGCTCTTCTTCCACTCCTGCCTCAGCGCCCCCTGCAATCCAGGCGGTGCCAGCTCCCCTAGGTATTCAGGGAGCGCTCTTGGTGTTTGTGAAGCGTGCGATGCCTTGGCAGTGTGTGGAGAGAAGAGGGCACGGTGCAGGGGTGCAGGCGCAGAACCTTGGGGTCCCGCGTTGACCTGTCTTGTATGAGCTAGCACAGAGTAAGGGTTGTTAGTAATGGGAATTAGGTATTCAGGAATGGGAGGAATGGGAGGACAAGTTTACAAAGGAGCTGGGAATGCCCTCTTGAATGAAACCAGACAGAACGTGGTGTGATGGGCAGTTTGAGAAGTCTGGGTGGAGGGATTGGGAGGGATACCGAGGTAGGGTATGCATGGGCGTTGCACACCCGAGAGAATGTTATTTCTGATAGCCTGTTCTGAAACTCGAGAATTTCTTGAGTCAGTGGTATTAGATTCAAGAGGGTGTGGGATCTGTGTTTGGAGAGGAGAGATGAAGTATTTGTTGATGGAATGAAAATCTTTATGGTGCGTGGAAGTATTTCTGGCACAAGGACTGGATATTTGAGTTTGAGATATGAATAGGAGTTAATTTGAAGTGAAAAGGGGCCCAAGATCAAGTTCAGAATTCTTGCAACCCTCCACACTTAAAGTAGTTTTATCTACATTTTCCCTAAGTAAAGTGCATTACTGTAGTTGCTTTTGTTCCCTCTGATTCCAGAATTACTGTTCTGGAATAGTAAGAGCAGCACCAGGTGGAAATCTAATCTGAGGGCTCTATCCAGTATTCTAGTCGGGATGAGTCTGGAAATACAGAGTCCTATACTACCTCTTGTTCCACTACCTTTGCTAATGTTTTCATTCCCCCTCATTTTTGCTTGTCCATATCCCATTTGCCCTTCAAGTCACACTTCTATGCGAACCCTCCCCAGACTCACTTCCATGAAGTTGTTAATTCAATTCAGTTAAGTTTTTATTGATCCCCTATCTTGTTCTGGCTACCTTGCTAGGTGTCAAGGATATAATGATGAAAAGATTGTCTCTGCATTCCCTGATTCTTCACTAGCTTACATTGATGGTTAATGCATATTTGATAAATAGATGGGTAGAAACAATAGTTTGGTAACAATGTATCTTGCAGTGCTTTCCCCCTCAGTGTATGGGGAAGTGATATATGGAAGTAGCTGCTTCTCTGGGCTCCATGTTTTACCTTCTTTTAAGTTAGGGGTGTTAAACTCATTTTCACCGGGGACCACATCAGCCTTGTGGTTGCCTTCAAAGGGCCGAATGTAATTTTAGGACTGTATAAATGTAACTACTCCTTAACTACGGGCAAGGGGCTCGACACTGCCGCTGGGTAGAAACAAGGTGCCAGGCCAGATAAAACAGGTGGAGGGCCAGATTTGACCTGCAGGCCTTGTGTTTGCCAGCTGTGTTTTAAGTCTTTATTTCATCTTACCATTAGATAGCAGGACCCGGTAGGACTTACTTCCAAATCTGCCCATGAAGGTTACTGTTGGTCCTTAAGATAGTGTGGATGTGACTGGGTAATTCCTGTTGTGCCTACCATATTTTATTATCTCCCTGTGTTCAAAGAGTTGTGGAAAATAACTACGCCTGACAAACATGTTGACATAACAATGGGTAGAATCTGTACCAAGGCCCAGAGTGTTTCTTTCATGCACAAGCGTGCTGTGTAAATCCTGTACCTACTAGGTTAAATTTATTCCTAAGTATTTTATTCTTTTGGATACTGTTGCAAATGGAATTGTTTCCTTAATTTCATTTTTGGATTGTTCATTGCTAGTGTAGACAACTGATTATCATATGTTAATCTTGTATCTTGTAACCTTGCTGAATGTGTTAGTTCTAATTGTGTGTGTGTGTGTGTGTGTGTGTGTGTGTGAGTGAATTCTTCGGATTTTCAACATAATATGATCATGTCATCTGTGGATATAGTTTTACTCTTCCCTTTCAATTTGGATGTCTTTTTTTCTTGCCTAATTGCCCTAGCTAGAACTTTCTGTGCAGTGTTGACTAGAAGTGGTGAGTGGACATCCTTGCCTTGTTCCTGACCTTAATGAGAAAGCATTATGCTTTCATACAGTATTAGCTCTGGTTGTTACACAGGTGCCTTTTATCAGGTTGAGGGAGTTCCCTTCTGTTCCTAGGTTGTTGAGTGGTTTACATAGAACCATGTTGTTTGTAAAGTAAATCTTTTTTTTTTTTTAAAGATTTTATTTACTTCTAGAGAGAGGGGAAGGGAGGGAGAAAAGAGAGGAAGAAAAACATCAATGCGAGTACATTGATCAGTTGCTTCTCCCATGCTCCCAACCAGGGACCTAGCCTGCAATACAGGTGTGTGCCCTGACTAGGAATTGAACTGGCAACCCTTTGGTTCACTGGCTGGCACTGAATCCACTGAGCCACATCAGCCAGGGTGTAAAGTGAATCTGTTTAGATAGCCTATAGATGGATCATTTTTTAAAATCCATCCTGCGAATTTTTGCCTTTTCATTGGAGAAGTTAATCCATATTCTATTTCAAGTAATTACTGATAAGGGAGGACTTCTGCCATTTCACTGCTTGTTTTCTTTTCTTATTTTTATCAGATTTCTTGGGGTGACATTGGTTCATAAAATTACATAGGTTTCAGGTGCACAAGTCTATAATGCATTATCTGTATATTGTATTGTGTGTTCACCACCCCAAGTCAAGTCTCTGTCCATCACCAGTTATCTCCACTTTACCCTCTTCTACTTTCCCTACCCCCCTTCTTGGTAATCACCATATTGTTGTCTATGTTTATGAGGTTTTTTGTTGTTGTTTTCTTATTCCCTTGATCTTTTTCACCCAGCCTACCAACAGCTGTCAGTCTGTTCTCCATCTCTATGAGTTTGTTTCTATTTTGTTTGCTAGTTTATTTTGTTCATTTGATTCCACATATAAGTAAAATCATATGCTACTGTGTTTCTCTGCCTGGTTTATTTCACTTAGCACAATACTCTCCAGGTCCATCTGTGCTATTACAAAAGGTAAGATTCCCCTTTTTTTTTTTTTATGGCTGAGAAGGAAAGAAAGGGAGAAAGAGAGGGAGAGAAACATGAATATGTGGGAGGTAGGTACATCGATTGGTTGCCTCTCGCATGCCTCCAACTGGGGACCTGGCCTGCAACCCAGGCACGTACCCTGACTGGGAATCAAACAGGCAGCCTTTTGGTTTACAGGCCAGCATTCAATCCACTGAGCCACACCAGCTAGGGCTGTACCACAACTTTGTAAAATGCCACAAAGTTCTGTTTTCTTTCTAAAAATTTAGCTGGTTTTTCCTGTTAAGCATTCTCTTGGTTGCTGCAAGTTTTGGCTAGTCTTCATAGTACCAAGAAAACTCATACTAACAGTCTTTGAGAAACGTTTTGATTGCTTTTATGTTGGGATGGGCTTTTGGTGTTCCTTACGCTGCCTTTTTTGCTGACATCACCCAGTGTTTATGTGATTCCATAGATTCTGATTCCGGATCAGACTCGGACTCTGATCAAGAGAATGTGGCTTCTGGCAGTAATGCTTCTGGAAGTGAAAGTGACCAGGAGGAAAGAGGTGATTCGGGAAAACCAAGTAATAAGGAACTGTTTGGAGACGACAGTGAGGACGAGGGGGCTTCTCATCAGAGTGGGAGCGATAACCGCTCCGAGGGATCAGACAATAGATCAGAGCCTTCCGAGCGTTCTGACCGTGAAGACAATGACCCTTCGGACGTGGATCAGCACAGCGGGTCAGAAGGCCATAATGATGATGAAGATGAGGGTCACGGATCAGATGGAGGGAGCCATCACTCGGAGGCAGAAGGTTCTGAGAAAGCACCTTCAGATGATGAAAAATGGGGCAGAGAAGACAAAAGCGACCAGTCAGATGGCGAGAAGATACAAAGTTCTGACGACGAGGAGAGGGCGCAAGGGTCTGACGAGGAGGGTAAGTTGCAGAGCTCGGACGACGAGGAGAAAATGCAGAACTCGGACGACGAGGGCCGGCCTCAGCGCTCAGACGACGAGAGGCAGCAGCCGTCTGGGGAGGAGAAGGCTGACTCTGATGACGAACGGCCAGCAGCTTCTGATGACGACGAGGAGAAACAGAATTCCGACGATGATGAGCGGCCCCCGATGTCCGATGAGGAGAAAATGCAAAATTCTGATGATGAACGGCCACCGGCCTCAGATGAAGAGCGCAGGCATTCAGATGAGGAAGAGGAGCAGGACCACAAATCAGGTAACTCGCTTCCGAGGGTCCAGTGGGTGCGTGGAAGCATCTAGGTACAGATGTGTCCCATTGATTCTTTTTGCAGCCTCGTCTTCGGTGCCCTGTTTGTTCTCTCCTGTCCCTCCATTTCAGCCTTTTCCAACTCGATACATTTTGCCTTCGGAAAAGTTTCCTAATCTGTGTGTTATTTCAGCTCCCCTTCCATTTGTTAACTGATGGTAGATCAGGAAGAGAACTATTTAAAGACAACAGTCTTAGAGAAGGATGTATGGTGTGAGAGTAGTGAGAGGTGGTTCCATTTCTGTGGGTAACTGAAGAGCATGCCGCCGGTGAGAATAGGTTTGCTTGGTGGGAAAAAACTAATACCATTGAAAACTAATACCATGAAACGTCCCCCTAGGGTAGCTGTACTGAGGTGTGAATAACAGGTTTCAGCTCAGGTTTCTGAGATACAAAATCTGATTATTCACAGATAATTAGGCTCCAAGGTGACTCAAAATAATTAAATTCACAGAAACTAATTTATAAAAGTTGAATTGCAAAATTGTTTCAAGAGAATCAGTTATTTCTCTTCTCATAGTATTCTTCCCTTGGGGAAAATCCACATTGGGTGCCAGTTTATAATAATCAGAAGGTTGCCTGGGGAACATAACATCCAGAAAATGAAAAAGAGCTGGATGATCTCAATGAGCTACGATAGCTCGAAGCCTACATTCCCACCCTAAGGAGACGTGCTTGGGTCAGAACATGGGTGCAGTGGAGCACACTGGGAACGTGCAGATGGCCTCGGGCCTGGACCCCTTCTGTAATAGTTGTTTACACTGTTCTGCTCCAGTTAACGCATTCTTGATGTAGAATATTTTTTAAGATGTAGAGATTTTTTTAATATAAAATTCATCTTTAATGTAAAAAGTCTTCCAGAAGGAATATCTGGCTTGCTTCATTTCTGTAGGTGATTCATTATAATTATGTAGTAATTCTATTTTCTTAGCTTAAATATCAGAGGAAGGGTTTTTTCTCCTGTAATACGCATGTCATAGGGTAGTATTAAAGATCACATTTTGTCATCATTTGGGAGAGGAGGTCAGAAAATTTCCAGAAATGTATATAGGTCCATATGGACTATAGGACTGCAGTAAGTATTCAGTAACCAGTTCTGGTTAGAGTTATTAGTGCTGTTGTCAGAATTGTTAAGGCTCATGTACTACTTCTCAAATACTAGCAGACTGACCTAAGACATAAGACAGTCTTGTAGCTAGCTGGTTATTCTGCATAATTCTTAACTAGTTTTGCAGTGGTTCAGTTGATTTTCTTAAAGTTTACAATTAGGTAAATAGTTGTACCATCCAGAACATGATGTGTTTTTCTCTTCCATTGCAGCATTTTTACCTCTTTTTTTATGTGATGAGTTATAGATAAATTTAATCACAAGTTTCAGTACTGCTTTTCTCCTTCTACCGAGTTTTTCTGCTTACAGAAACCAATGTTCTTTTTATTAATTTTATTTTTTAATTAACTACAGTAAGTTGATTTTTATTTTTGTGTGTGCAGTTATTTTAGTGTTAACATGCATACAGATTTGTGTAACTACCACCACCCCAGTCAGAATACAGAGCAGTTTTGTCACCCTGAAAAACTCCCTCATAGTACCCCTTTTCTAGTCACATCCTTCCCCTGCCTCTGACCCCAGCTGCTCCTGGTCTGTTCTGTCACTACTTCCGGTGTTTTTCAGAATGTCATCGTATAAGTGGGATCATATGGTATGTAGCCCTTTTTCTTTCCCATAGTCTTCTTCCCATTAGCACAGTGCATTCGAGATGCATGGAAATGTTTCATGTGTCAGCAGTTCCTGTAGTCATGGCTGAGCAGTGTTCCAGGGCAAGGGTGCAGCGCGGTTTGTTCGTCCCCAGTGTTGCTTTTCAAACGCAGGATTCAAAGTTGTGACAGGGCTGCGATCATGCAGAACCTCTCGTTTTACGCTTACAGAGTCGGCGCGGGGCAGCGACAGTGAAGATGAAGTCTTGCGAATGAAACGCAAGAATGCAATTGCGTCTGATTCAGAAGCGGATAGTGACACTGAGGTTCCGAAAGGTACTTCAACTACTTTTTTATTTTTTACTTCTGTTCCTCTTTCTGCATTTAACTATAGTACATGCTCAGTGTGGGTGCACTTAGTGTACATAGGGAAGTTGTACAGATAAGAGAAACTTTGCTGTTTCACTTGACGGACCCGTGTCTTCATTTACAGTTAGAATGCATCTGTCGGTGGGGCTGAGGCTCTGGTTCAGGCGGAGGCGGCAGTGTCCATGCCTCAGTTTGAATGACAGTTCCAGAACAGCTTGTTCTTAAGTTCTTAACATGTTCATGTCAGATGAAGAACCTGGTTCTTTGAGCTGTGGGTTAGCGAAGAGTTCATAAAACCAGTGTCAGATAAGGTGGGTTTGTCGTAATGATAAAAGGTCTGCCTCTTCATCTCTATGGATGACTGTTTCAAATGGCACATTATTATGCATAAAGATGTTATTATAAAAGTTACAGCAAACAATTTTGATAGTTTGATTATGCACAACCATTATTCTGCTGACTGGTAAATAAACATTAATGTTAAGTAGCTTATGTAAATTGCCTTAAGTATCATAACTAAAGCAAACACTTACACAGGCAACTAGAGAGAAGAGGAGAGCTGGACAGAACAGCATGCTGTACGCACATAACTAGCAGTTATGTGCGCAGACTTTGAAATTAGATAATCCAGGTTAGAATCTTTGTAGTTCCACTTTCCAAACATATGATTTTGGTCAAATTAATTTTATACTTCAATTTCCTGATCTGTAAAAGGGAGGTGATACTAGCCATCTTACAGGGTTGCTAGGAGAACTGGATATGTTCATTCTTCCCTTTTCTTCAGTTATTCCTTGAGCATCTCCTGTGTGTTGGTGCTGTTCTGGGCACTGGGAATACAGCAATGATCAAAACGGATAAAGACCACTCTCTAGGAGAACTCGCAGTCAGGCAGGGTTGGGAGGGGAGGGAGACTGATGATGACAACATAGTAAGTAAAGTGAACATATAGTATGTTGGATGGTGGTAGAACTACATACAAAATGAATCAAGAAGAGACGTGAGAGTGTTGGAGGGTGGGTTGTAGTTTTTGTGATTTTTTTTTTTATCACATAGATGAACTCTTTAGTACTTGACTGTCCTTGTCTCCTCTTTGTTATTATTAAGACTTAATTTTTAGACCAATTTAAGTTTCATAGCAAAATTGAGCGGACTGTGTAGCGATTGTCTGTATACCCACAGCCTTCCCCATTGTCAGCGTTCCTCGCCTGAGGGAACGATTGTTACAGCTGATAAACCTGCACTGACACGTCGTTCCCCCAGAGTCAGCCGTTTACCCTGGAGCTCACTCACGGTGCTGTGTGTCCTCTGGGTTTGGGGAAATGCGTACTGACGTGCATCCTTCCTTAGAGCGTCGTGCGGCGTGACCTCACTGCTCTGCAAGTCCTTTTTGCTCTGCGTGTTCGTCCCCCCTCCTGCTGACCCCGGCAGTCTCTGAGCTTTCACTGTCTCCATAGTTTTGCCTTTTCAGAATACATAGTCGGAACATAGCATTTTTAGATGATGTCTTTCACTTAGTAATAGGCATTTAAGTTTCCTCCACACCGTTTTATGGCTTGACAGCTCATTTCTTTTCAGCACTGAATGACATTCCATTGTCTGGAAGTAACAGTTTATCCGCTCACCCACTGAAGGACATCTTGGTTGCTTTCAAGTTTTGGTAGTTATGAGTAAAGCTGCTATAAATATGTGTGTGCAGGGTTTTGGGTGGACATAAGTTTGCAGTTCTTTGGGTAAAATACCAAGGAGCAGAATTGCTGGAGTGTTCGGTAAGAGTATGTTTGGTTCTGTGAGAAATGCTAGACTTCCAAAGTGCTGTACCATTTTGCACTCTCACCAGTAAAGAATGAGAGTTCCTGTTGCTTCACATTTTTGTCAGCATTTGTTGTTGTCGTTGTTCTGGATGGCGGCCATTCTAGTAGGTTGCCTCTCCTTTTTCAGTGATCTGCCCTCCACTCTGTCTCGGTGACTCACTGTTTTACCCTAGACCATGTCATCAGTGATGGTGACACTTCTGTGATCTCAGTGTCAGGCGGTCCGCTTTCTGACCGCCCTCCTGTCTTTCTCTTCACCCTGTACTGCCCGCCTTGGTTTATTGGTTTATTACAGATTATTGTTGTTTTGCCCAAACCTAGGTGAAGTTCTGCTTGGGAAGAAAGGGGCCAGGGTAGATATGGATCTGTAATTTTTTGTGTTTTTTAAAAAGATGTTATTTATTTGTTTGTTTGTTTGTTTGTTTGTTTTTAGAGAGAGGGAAAGGGAGGGAGAAAGAGAGGGAGAGAAACAGCAATGTGTGGTTGCCTCTCACGTGCCCCGAACTGGGGACCTGGCCTGCAACCCAGGCATGTGCCCTGACTGGGAATGGAACTGGCAACCTTTGGTTCACAGGCCTGCTGGCACTCAATCCACTGACCCACACTAGCCAGGGTGGACCTGTCATTTTAAAACTTGGTGGACTATGTAGAGAATAGGCCAGTATGGACTGTTTAAGCCCCAAATTTGAGTATATGGACTGCAGGAGGACGTTTGGGCCCCTGGGGTTAAAGGAAAGTAGAAGAACAAGGATGCTGTACATGGAGAAAGAAGTGTCTCCTCTGCAGCTTTGCCTGTCACTGGGTTTGCCCCATTCCTTCTCCGCAGACATGCTGGTCAGCTCTTTGAGAGCCAGGTCGGAGTGGTGTTCGGGTGGTTTCCTGGTGTGGTCCAGAAACCTTGGGAATGTGTCGAAGTGATAGCTTGGAAGAACCTCTGTTACAGATATTAATGCTGTGTGTTTTTCTCCTAAACTGAAGATAATAGTGGAACCATGGATCTCTTTGGAGGTGCAGATGATATATCTTCAGGTAGTGATGGAGAAGATAAGCCACCTACTCCAGGACAGCCTGTTGTAAGTAGAATTACCGATGTGAACTGGGCCCTTATTCAAGGCTAATTAAAAAGTTTCTGAGGCTCAGGATCTCTCTTACACTAGGAAGAGGAAGTTGCAAACTGAATTACAGCATGAAAATACAATGAACAGATGTCTCTCTTAGTTATGTAGGGAACTCTTGGTTTTAAGGTGGAGTAGAAATAACTGACCTGGCACATCTGTACTGAGGCAATAAAAAGGATCGAACTATTGATACATGAAGTTCCAGGGGAAAATGCTGAGTTAAAAAAAAAAGCCAATCCCAATAGGTTACATACTATATGATTCCATTCATGTGACATTCTTGAAGTGACAAAAGTTATAGAAATGGAGAAGGTAATGGCTGTTTGAGATTAAGGAGGGGCGAGGGCAAGAACCTAGTGGATGTGGCTGTAGAAGGTCAGCGGGAGTCTGGGAAATGTTCTGTATCTGACTCTGAGGGTTAGCTTCCTGTTGTGATATTGTACTGTAGTTTTGCAAGATGTTACCATTAGGGGAAACTGGGTTAAAAAGGAAAGAAAGAGAGTGAGAAAGAAAGAAAAAGAAGAGAAGAGGAGAAGAGAAGACAAGACAAGACAAGAAGACAAGAGAAGAGAAAAAACTGCCCAGCATGAGGTTGGTGCCATGTTTTAAGAGACTAGGCTACAAGGGCCTATGATGTGAAACCATTGATTTAAATGTTCTTGTTCATGCCGAGAAGTGTGTTGTGTGCTGTGTTGATGATCTTTGATCTTAATCGGTAGAGTGACTTCGTAATTCCTATTGAAGTGTTGATTAATTTCTCACTTCTCTTGGTGAGTGTGCGGAAGACAGCGTATCACAAGAGATTTTCTTACATCGATGCTCCTAAGCTGGTCTTGTGTCCCATGAGGTTTTGGGGGCTGGCTGGGTAGGAATGGGGATGGAGGGCTGCTTCCGCCCTGTAGCAATGTCTCAATGTGCTCTTGCCCACCTAAGTAGTTAAAGTGTGGAGGCTGAGCTAGACCATTTCTAAGATCCCATGAAACTCTTAAATTCTGTGATTTTTTTTTAACTAGGATGAAAACGGGTTGCCGCAGGACCAGCAGGAGGAGGAGCCCGTCCCGGAGACCAGGATAGAAGTGGAGATACCCAAAGTGAACACCGACTTAGGCAATGACTTGTATTTTGTCAAACTGCCCAACTTTCTCAGTGTAGAGCCCAGGTAAGGGGTCAGCACCACGGTTCGTCCCGAATGTCGGGGAGACATAGGGGGATGCTGACATCTCTCTTACTTTACATGAGTTGACTGATCACAAAGCGGTAGACTGGTCAGGTGTCTCTGAAGAAATAAATCAGAGATATTCTGTGATAGAAAAAGTGCAGACCGTTATATCGATAAAGGAGATTTCTAATGCTTGTCATTGTTTTTAGCCGTTTGATACTTAGTCATTAACAGATATCATAACCTTCGAGTGTTTTTGACTAGTACAGCCCTGAAAACGCTGAAATTGAGAGTAGGAAGTTTGCTAGAGAAATGGCAAATGTCCACCATGGCATCCATTGTGGGTCTAGAAGAGCTAATAGTTTGGGACAGTTAAATAGTGTTTGTGGGTATTATTTACTACTAACATGCAAGTTGTGTGTGATTTTAACTTTTTTTTAAATGACTTTTATTCTTATTTTCTTTATTGAATGTTCTTTTTTTTTTTTAATTTTTTTTTAGGATTTTATTTATTTATTTTTAGAGAGGGAAGGGAGGGAGAAAGAGAGCGAGAGAAACATCAATTTGCGGTTGCTGGGGGCTGTGGCCTGCAACCCAGGCATGTGCCCTGACAGGGAATTGAACCTGCGATGCTTTGGTTCGCAGCCCGCGCTCAATCCACTGAGCTACACCAGCCAGGCTGATTTAAACTTTTTTCCCCAAGCAAAATGATAGGGAAAGCAAGAGAACATGTGGCCTATTCCTTGAAGACTTATATAAGAATACAGAATATTTAGAATAGTTAGCCTTGCTTTTACTGTATTTCAGGCAACATGCATTAATACCAAATTTCAAGAAAGTGCAATGATTTGAATATTTCCTTAAAGTTGAACATGAAGATATTTGACTGTTATGAATTTTAATTATATTATGATTTTTTAGTACAACAGTATTAATAATATGTTATATAGCAGTAATAATATTCTTTACAAAATATGATTAATAGTTTGTTTTTAAAAATTTGCAGACCGTTTGATCCTCAATATTACGAAGATGAATTTGAAGATGAAGAAATGCTGGATGAAGAAGGTCGAACCAGGTTAAAATTAAAGGTACCATTTCATGTTTTACTCCTTTCTGTTTTTCTTTAATAAAGTAAAATGTAGAGACCCTAACTTGAGACTTGAGCCTTTAAAAATGATTTTTTGGGGGTGGTAATCAAACAATACAATATACAGATGACGTATTGTAGAATTGTATACCCAAAACCTGTATGATTTTATTAACCAATGTCACTCCAGTAAATCTAGTAAAAAAAAGAAAAAGAAAATCTGTTTTATTAACAAATGAATTTTCTTCCTTTTCAAATTATTTTTTAGGAAGAAAATATATAGCTTTTGCAGTGTAAATATGTTACTTTCTGTCACCTTTCTTGCTATTATACTTTTTTGATGCTTTAAAAAATTATTAGATACTTCCTTTAGAATAAATGGTACTGCAGTTTGGTGTCTTAAACAACTATCTCCATGTGTGCTGTGGGTTAAGTTGTAGCCACTTCCTGCAAGAGTAAATTCTCCAGGCTCTGATCTGTGAATAAATAAATCGTGTACAAAAGGAGAATTTGTTACTCATACCTACACTTCCCCCATGGCTCTCTCTGTATTCTTCTGATTGCTTCTACTGACCCCTTATTGCACCGAATTCCTATTAATGCTTCTCTTTGGTGCCGTGTACAGTCTTGTTACGTCTGTGCAGGGACTGCCCCGATCTTCCTGTAGTGAAGGTGGGTGCAGATTAAGCAGATGCTTTAGCTGAGTTGTACCAGAGAACATGAAGCAGTTTCTCTCATTATACTAAAATGAGCTGTGCATTTTAAATTCTTAAATCTGAAGGATTTCCTGTAAATACTTTTCAGTGAATTTGTACATGGTGTTAGAATGTTAAGAAGTGGCAGCCTGGCATTCTTAGAATTCAAGAACTGAATTTTTACGACAGTTTCATCACTTCGAGTGTGATAGATCCACAAGTATCTAAATAAGCTTGATATAAGATAGTTTCTATCCAAAGTGCATGGGCTTCCAAAGCTTTTCAGCAAAATTTCACCATTCCTCCCTCTTAATGGAAATGCAAATCAAATGA
>PVIA01002690.1:187500-197292 GCA_004024845.1 Tonatia bakeri | reverse complement strand
GGGCAGTGGTGGGGAGAAATGGCTGGGGTAGGGGGGAGAGGTGGAGGGAGTGGTGGGGGGACAACTGTACTTGAACAGAAATAAAATAAATAGATAAATAAATAGACTAAAAAAATAGAAACAGAGTCATAGAAATGAAGAATAGACTGAATGTCAGAATGGAGGGGTGTTGGGGGACTGTGTGAAAGGGTGAATTGATTAAGAAAAAATCTCATAGACAGACAACAATTGTATGGCAATTACAAGAGGGAAAAAGGGGTAAAGGAATTAGAAAAGGGTAAAGGGGGATAAATGGTGATGGGAAGAGACTTGATGAGGTGGTGAATACACAATAAAATATATAGATGATATATTATAGAATTGTACACTGGAACCTATATAATTTTATTAACCAATGTTGTTCCATTAAATTTAGTATAAATTTTTGAAAAGTCAAAAGTTAAAGATAAACAAATGTTAATGTCACCCATAATACCCTCACAGACACACCCAGAATAATGTTTAAGCAACTATCTGGGCCTCCCTGTGACCCAGTTAAATTGACACATTTAAACATTACAGTATGTATTTAAACATTACATACATTACAGTATGTATTTAAACACTACAGTTTAAATACATCATAACATATGTACTGTAATATGTTATGATTTACATCATAACATATTACAGTACATATGTTATGATTTCCACTTTCTCAAAAAACAAAACTATAACTATATACAGAAACAAACAAACAAACAAAAAACAATATAACTGAGGATAAGTTTTCAGAATTGGAATTCCTAGGTCGAAGTGTATGTTTATTTGTAAATTTGGTAGATATTACTAAAATGTTTTCTATAGATTTGTTGTCTTTTTTATTTCTGTAAACTAATGTCTGCTTTCTACAAGTTCACCAATACAATGGTATTTAACAATGTGATTTTTTTACAATCTGATAGGATTTTCAGAATATCTTTAATTTGATTTCTTTTATCGTGAATTGGGTGGAATATATTTTTATATGTAAAAGAGGCATTGTCTGCAAACTCTACATTGCACACTTTTCTATTGGATTTTTTTTTTCTTGTTAATCTATAGGATCTTTTTACATATTAGGGAAATTCTGAGTATAGTTATTGTTCCACTTTATCATTTACCTTTAACTTTGACTTTGGTTTTTAATATGCAGTTTTTAAAAAAATACAGTTGATTTTATTGATATTTTCTTTTATGGGTTCTGGGTTTTATGCCCCTGTTAGTAGACTTTTATTCCCCCAAAATTATTAAACATTATTCTGCATATTTTGTCTACAATTTTATTATTTGATTTTTTAAAATTAAATCTTTATCTTTTGAAATATATTCTGATGTAAAGTGTGAGGTAGCCAGAGTATTTTTTTTATATACAAACACAGTATTCAATCAGAAGACATAATGGAAGAAAAGGTCATTATCATCAACAACAAGCTAATGTAATGTACGAGGTCTGTTTGGAAAAAAAAAAAACAGCCATTGTTAGTACAAGAACAGTTTGGGTAACATTGATGTAATCTGACAGCCAAGGACAGTGGATTGAAATGCATATGTATAAAGAATGATGACTTCCATGTACTAGTCAGTAAGGGCAGTAGACGCTGTTGATTGAGGATTTGTACTGTGTGGCCATTGCATTAAAAATGACTGAGCAAGTGGAGCAACAAATCTGCATCAGATTTTTCATTAAGCTTGAACATTCTTCCACAGAACGTATTTTGGTAATTCAGAGGGCCACAGCTATGGGCAACTGGTGATTGGCAGCTTCATCACAACAATGTACCCACTCATGCATCGTATCTTGTGCAGAGATTTTTGGTGAAACATCAAATCACCCAGGTGACTCAGCCCCCTTACAGTACAGATTTAGTGCCCTGTGACTTCTGGCTTCTCCCAAAACTGAAATCAACTTTGAAAAGGATGAGATATCAGACTGTCAATGAGATTCAGGAAAGTACAATGGGGCAGATTAGAACTGTGTGAGGTACGAAGGTACAAACTGGAAGGGACTGAGGTGTCATTGTCCTATGTACAATGTTTCTTGAATCTTGTATCTTCTTTAATAAATGTCCATACGTTTCAGATTACATGACTTGATACCTTCTGGAAAGACCTTGTATGTAGGAATAATATGTCTTCCTGTTGCTTTCCCCCATCTTCATTGAGGTGAAATTGACAAATAAAATAGTAAGTTATTTAAAGCATTCAAAATGATAATTTGATATATGTATACATTGTGAAGGGCTTTTGAAAAGATTACATTCATTAATTAACACATCTATTACCTCACATTATTTACTTTTTTTTGTCTGTGCAAGAATAATCAAGTTCTACCATTTTAGTAAATTTAGATTACACAAGATAGTGTTATCAACTATAATTGGTATGTTATACATTAGATGTTCAAACCTTATTCATTTTAGTACTGAAAATTTGTACTTTTACCCTCTTCTCTCCCTATTTCTCTTACCTCCCCAGTCCCTGGAAACCACTTTTCTACTCTCCATTTCTATGACTTTGACTTATTTTTTAAAAAAATTATACATATAATAGATAACATGCAATACTTGTCTTTGTCTGGCATATTTAATTTGGTATAATGCCCTCCAGTTTTATCCATGCTGTCCCAAATGACTGTGGTTTCTTAATTTTTATGGCTGAATAATAGTTTATTACTTATATATACAATACATTTTTTTCCATTTGTCTGTTGATGGACAGTTAGGTTGTTTCTGTATCTTGATTTTTTGAATAATGTAGCAATGAACATGGGAGTACAGAGGACTATTTCAAATACTGATTATATTTCCTTTAGATATGAACCTAGAAGTGGGGTAGCTCTATTTTTAATTTCTCGAAGATCCTCCATATTCTTTTTCATAGTGACTACACCAGCTTACCATCCCACCAACAGTGTACAGGGTTCTCTTTTCTCTACATCCTAATATTTGTTTTATCTTTTTAATAATAGATATCCTACAGTTGTGAGGTGATAGCTCATTGTGGTTTTGATTTGTATTTCCCAGATGATTAGTGATCGTGAGAAACATTTTGTGTACCAGCTTGCCATTTGTATATAGTCTTTGGAAAATATCCAGTCAGACCCTTTGCTCATTTTTAATTGGATTATTTGAATTTTTGTGATTGAGCTGTATAAGTTTTATATATGTATATAATAATATTTAACCCCTTATTGGATATGTAGTTTGCAAAAATTTTCTCCTATTCTGGAGGCTGTCTTTTCATTTTCTTGATGTACCACTTGTTGCTTTGGATGTAATTTCTTTCTGCCTATGAAAGGACTTTGCTTTGCATTTTTCTCATGCCCTTACAGCACCTTCCTTACTACTAATTAATGTACCTCAACAGAGAAACATACTCCAATCCTCTTTAAAAATTGAGACTTTGTGGAACCCACAAACTCTTGTAGTTTGACAATTCTATAACTTACTCCCATCAGAACCTACTTAACTAAAAGAATGGTCTTCTATCTCCAGTCTGCCTATATTTTAAATTTTTCATAGCAACTTTTCTTTTTATTTTTTAAAATATATTTTCTTGATTATGCCATTACAGTTGCCCCATGTTTCCCCTCTTTATTCCCCTCCACCCTGCATGTCCCCTCCCACCGACACCGTCCTCCCCTTAGTTCATGTCTATAGGTTGCACGTATAAGTTCTTTGGCTTCTACATCTCCTGTACTACTCTTCACCTCCCACTGTATATTTTGTATGATGTATATTTATGCTTCTTATCCCCTGTACTTTTTCCCCCATTCCCCCTCACCCTTTCGCACTGATAACCTTCCTTGTGATCTCAATTTCTGTGAATCTGTTCCTGTTCTAGTTGTTTTAGTTTGTTTTTGTTTTTTTAGGTTCGATTGTAGATAGTTGTAAGTTTGTTGTCATTTTACTGTTCACAGTTTTTGATCTTCTTTTTCTCAAATAAGTCCTTTTAGCATTTTGTATAATGAGGGCTTGGTGATGATGAACTCCTTTAACTTGATCTTATCTGGGAAGCACTTTATCTGTCCATCTATTCTAAATGATAGCTTTGCTAGAGAGAGTAATCTTGGATGGAGGTCCTTGCCTTTCATGACTTGGGTTAATTCTTTAGAGCCCCTTCTTGACTGTAAGGTTTCTTTTGAGAAAGAAGCTAATAGTCTTATGGAAACTCCTTTGTAGGTAAATCTCACCTTTTGTCTTGCTGTTTTTAAAATTCTCTCCTTATCATTAATTGAGGATAATCTAATTATGATGTGCCTTGATTTGTGCTTCCTTGGGTCCAACTTCTTTGGAACTCTCTGAGCTTCCTGGACTTCCTGGAAGTCTATTTCCTTTCCCAGATTAGGGATGTTCTTTATTATTTTTTCAATTAAATTTTCTATTTCTTGCTATTCCTCTCTTCCTTCTGGCACCCTTATGATTTGGATGTTGGAATGTTTAAAGTTGTCCCAGAGATTCCTAAGCCTCTCCTCATATTTTTGAACTCTTGTTTCTTCATTCTGTTCTGGTTGAATGTTTATTTCTTCCTTCTGGTCCAAACTATTGATTTGAGTTTTGGTTTCCTTCCTGTCACTGTTAGTTCCCTGTTCATTTTCCTTTAATTCACTTTTCATAGCCTTCACTTTTTCCTCTATTTTGTGACCATACTTAACCTTTTCTGGGAGCATCTTGATTACCAGTGTTTTGAAATGTACAGATAGGTTGGCTATCTCTTCATCGCTTAGTTGTATTTTTTCTGGAGTTTTATTCTGTTCTTTCATTTGGGTCATTTGTTTTAACAGGTCTTGGCACACCTATTATGTAGTTAGGGGCTGGAGTCTTAGGTATTGGCCAGGGCAGGGCAACCCACATTGCTGTGTTCTGGTGCTATATGTGGGGAAGAGGTCCAAGAGGGAACAGTGATGCTTGCTCTACTCTCGGCCAGCTTTCAGTCACTTCCTCCACTACCCACAAGCAAATTGGACCCTTCTGGTGCTGATTCACAGGTGGGTGGTTTTGTGTACATTCTAGATCCCTGTGGGTCTCTCCAATGAACTCTCCCTGTGAGGCTGGGAGTCTCTCCCACTGCTGCAACCCCCGCAGATTTTTTCAGTCAGAGGTTTTGAAGTTTTATTGCCCCTCACTGGAACTCTGGGTTGTGCTGTCTGTATCACTCCCTACTTTTTCCTCCTGGTTTATCTACCTGCAAATATGGGACCACCCAGTCCACCAGCCACCCACCATCTTACCTAGTCTGCCAGCCGCCACCTTGCTGCATGTCCTCTCCACCCTATCTGCCTGTGTCTTCCCCTCCTACCTGCCTGGATGAATGTTTCTTTAAGTCCTTGGTCATTGGACTTCCATACAGTTTGATTTTCTGGCAGTTCTGGTTATTTTTGTTTTTAAATTTGTTGTTGTCCTCCTTTTGGTTGTATGAGGAGGCACAGTGTATCTACCTATGCCTCCATCTTGACCAGAAGTCTGCCTTTTACTGCCTGTTTTTTCTTCCTCGTTCTATAATGTTACTCCTCAGTCAACCCGTCCATGAAGTCATGTAGTCCATTTCACTAATCTTCATATGGAACAAGGCACAGAACATTATCTTACCATTGTCTTAATCCTTTGTTTCACTTAACTTTGTTGGTTATGATTTATTTCTTAAAACACTCTCTTCTCTGTATTTTTCCATACTATTCTCCGAATTTCCCAGGAGACTTCTCAAACTGGGACTTCTCAATATCCTTTGCAGGCCCTAATTCCTCTATACAGTCTCAAATTACAATGTTCTTCTGCTGTTTGCTTTCCCCTTTAGGTTGCTTCCCATGTTTGTCAGGTAAGTAATTAGTTGCACAGTTAATGTGTTGTGATCTATTCTATTAAGATGTAAACAGGCTGCATTGAACCCTTGCTGACCTATTCAGCCTCATCTCCCTCTCATTCCCTTGCAGGTCAAGTTCAAGTGTGGGTGAGCTTTTTCTCCCTTATTTTGAACCCCTTTTGATTCTATGAATATGTGGCTTATTCTTATCCCTCAAGTCTTACCTTAAATACTACGTCTCAGAGAGATCTTTCTTAATCTTATACAATCTAAGATGTTCCCCCTCACCATATGTTGTTTAAGTCTTCATTATTACCTTCTGGAATGTATCAAAGTTTACAATTGTTTTATTTATTACACCAGGTAACTGATGTAATTTATTTTTTCTTCATTAAAATATAAACTTTGTAAGTATAGAAACCATTTATGCATTATTCCTATAGTATCTTTAGCATCTAGTATGTGTCTGATATAGAGTAGGTGACTAATAAATAATTGTTGAAGGAAGCAAGGGAGGGAGGAAAAAGGAAAGGAAAGAAGAAAAGGAGGAAGCAAAAAGGGATGTTGATTTTACTTGTTTACCATTATTTCCTCAACAAAGTCAGTGACTTTTGCATAATGGGTGTTCATGAACTATTTGGTTAGGAAATTAACTTTCCAGAAGTCTATGCTCAGCCCTCTGTTCCCATTCTACACACTTTATACAGAAATATGGGTAACTTCATTTGTACTATTACTTCAACTATCACTGATATGCTAATGACTCTCAGATACAAATCTGAGTCCATCATTCTCTTGTTCAAGAGACACATATATAATAGCATAGTGGACAATCCTACTTAGTGATCTCACAGAACTCTTAAACTCAGTGTGCTCAACATTAAATTTATTACCTTTCTACTCAAAACTAACCCTCTTTCTTTTTCTTTACTTTAATGAATGAGACCATCATCTGCTTAGGCACCATGGAGTCACCTATATCGCTCCTTTTCTTTCACAGTTTCTATATGTAATCAATCATGCCCCATATGTTCTAATTATTTAACATCTCTCAACTTTTTTCCTTTATATTCCACTCAAGTAATCTAGTATGTTCACAGTGATCTCCTAACTAGCAATATTGACATGGATGTTCCTAAAATTCAAATCTACTCATATCACTTTTTTAAAAAATCCTTAGGATCTTGATATTTTCCTATTCACTACTAAAGCAATGCTGGTAGAAGAAATTTTTACTTTCTGAATTTGATAGTCATGGTCCTCTCACAGTCTTGCTCCTACCTACCTCTCCTATATGTATCCCAAACCCCAGTCATAAGGAATGACACTACACTTCTTTTACCCATTCCTTCCTTCTACCTAGAGAAGCCTTTCCTTATTATGCCATGATAAAACAAGAACATTTTTTATTCTTATTTATTAAAACTTAAGCATTACCTCCTCTTAAAAGTCTTTCTTTATTATGCCATGATAAACATCCTATTTTTTTCTATGAATTCTTCTATCTTGACACTTGCCACACTGAATTCTATTTGTGCATTTACTTACCTTCTTCTCCACTACTAGAACTTAACAGACTGGTTGGATGACTACAGGAGGGTTTAGTCTTTAAAAGTTATATAACAAGCTTTGATCGATGTGGCTCAGTTGGTTGGGTGTTGTCCCCCAGAATGAAAGGTCATGGGTTCAATTCCCAGTGAGGTCACATGCCTGGTTTGTGAGTCTGGGTACAAGAAGCAAGCAACAAATCAATGTTTCTCTCTCACATCCATGTGTCTCTCCTTTTCTTCCCTCCCTTCTCCTCTCTCTAATAATAAACAAATAAAATATTTTTTAAAGATATATAACAAATTGAAGCAATGACTAGAACCTAGAGGCAGTGTTGGAAAAAGAAAAAACCTAGATCCTAAAATGTGCATAACTAGGACAGACAAAACCAAAAGCAGAAAATGGAACCTAAGACACAAAGAATCTTGTGAACAAGAGTTAGAACCCTTTAGAAATCAAATAATAGGTACTGATAGAACTTGTGGCAAGTTAGTCCTTAAAGGGCTTAGGCTACTGTGGGTATGCTTCTGGGCTTACATTTAACATACACATGCTTTGTCAGATGAAATTTGCCTGCAGCACAACAAACCAAAACAAAGTCTTCAGCTTGGCATATACTTTGTACTGTAATATCTCTTTTGAATAAATAGTAGAATGCATAAATATACTCACATAACACTATTAACATATACTGTTCATGACTTTTATTTTTTTACTTCATGATGTAAACCCCTTGAGACTCAGTATGGATTATGAGATACCCAAACTTTTTAAATGTTTTTAGAGGTTAAGTCTGAATAGAGACTATAGGGAGGATAGTCTCACTTAGTGTACCAGTTGTCGTATAAACTGAGGCAATTTGTTATATGTAATTAAGTCTCTTGAAAAGGTTTATCTGAGTAAAGAAGGAAGTAGAGAAGGACAATAATTTGAGTGTTTGCTGTGTTATGTATTTACATGTATTATCATAATCCTCAGAATAAATTAATGGAATGGATTTTCTTTTTATTTATTTATTTATTTTTAGAGAGAGGGGAAGGGACAGAGAAAGAAAGGGACAGAAACATCAATGTGTGATTGCCTCTTGCTCACCCTCTATTGGGGGTCCCACTTGGCCCACAACGCATGCATGTACCCTAACTGGGAATCGAACCAGGCGACCCTTTGGTTTGCAGGCTGATGCTCAATCCACTGAGCCACACCAGCCAGAACTGGAATGGATTTTCTTATCTCTATTTTACTGATGGAGGAAATGTTTCAGCTAATTTAAATAGCTTAACCAAAGTAACATGGTGAACAAGTGAGAGACCCAATCTTCAATTTTTCTGGTTTCAAAGTCTGACACTGCAGCCAGGCTTTTTGCTGTTATCTACATTTTCATTAGTATTGTTTTTTATCATTATTCATAAGAAGAAATATTTGTATTTATATTATCTGATTGACCCTCTGGTGTGGTATAATTGTACAAAAAAGAAATGACCATTTGAAAAAATAATCTGTAAATACTAGTTTTATAAGCTTTACTAATCACTAAATAGTTACCTGTGAAAAACCATATAGGGACATATTTTCAATCAGTAGGTCCAGTATTATCACTTATATTTCCTCTATAAAGAATAATAATTTTAATACATCTTTTAAGTATTTAACTGTGTTTTCCTGGTACTGTGACAGTTTATACTGAACTTGAAATATGTGTTCTGAATCTAGAAACTTAAATCTGTATTAGGTATAATATAAAAATGAATTTAAAAAACAGTGATTTATAACAAACTACTGATAATTGGATAAGATGCTATGTAAGGAAATTTTATTAGGCTTTTTTATTTATGAAAATTTATTAGGCCATTGTGATTTAAAGATTACAATAGTGGAATTTGTATCTTACTTTTTTTAAAGAAACAGTATTAACCTTTGGTTCAAATTATTCTTTTCAGATCTCTATTCAGTTAGCTATAATATTTGAAAGTGTGACTACACTAGCTATCAAAGTACAGGCCGAAAGTACCAGATATGAGAATATTCTCTAGTCATTAGTCTTTCCCTGAAGGACCTCTTCTAAATAACTGGCCATGGCTAGAAAAAATACCACCAAATCAGATTTTTTTCATTCAGTAATAGTATTATATCCAGTGTAACAGGAAATAGTTTTATATGGCAGTGCACATGTAAATGTCATTGCATATGTCATTTACAGTGTATAGGGTTGTTATGCAAGATTCACAATGACCATGTTGGAGAACCCTGTACTTGATAAACCAAATAAAACATGTTTAGTAAAAATTGCTAGCCATTTTATTCTAGATATACAGTGGCATGATCAGGGTACAAAACAAAACTACCAAAACAAACCACTTCTCAAGTTATAATATCTACAGGACAAGTGATCTAAACTGAGGAATCAAGGGGAGTTAATCACTGCAC
>PVIA01002690.1:155000-182500 GCA_004024845.1 Tonatia bakeri | reverse complement strand
CAGCATATCTGATTAGTGCATAACTGATCTAATGAGAAAATAAATAGAGTAAATAAAACCCTTATTTGATGTATAACTATAGGGACTTTTAGATCTGTAAGTACAGTAAATACCAAGAGAGAAAAAAGTTCTCTACAAACTAAAGTTGGCTGTTTTTCCTTTCTTTACACTTGAAGCTATTTAGACTACACTTTTCACTATGATACTCATTTAAGTAAATTATTCCTTCTGATTCTATTTGGTAGCTGCATAATATATCATGATTTCTTAGATCCAACCAGACTTTTATTTGACTTCTCACCAGAAATTATCTGAGGTAAGTTCTCCCTCCCTTCTTTTATCACACATTTAAATTGTGGTTCCTCATTAGAACATTTGCATAAAACAAAATTATATATCTAGTGGAAAATATTGTCTTAAGCTAATGCCCAACTTGCTAAGGCATATAAATGTTAGAAAGTTACCACAGACCTTCACATATGATGCTGATTTTGCATTTTAAATATTGGTCAGCATAATCTCCAAAAATGATATGTACTCAGTTAATCTTTATTCACTTTTTCAGTAAATTTCTAGAGCAGCTTATAATAGCAAAGAAATAAAATGGGATAATAACAAAGGTGGCAAAGGAGGAATAAATGAAATATGCCACTTAAAATGAATCACTTAAAAATGGAAAAGCTCTGCATTTTGAAAATTATTAATTTCTAAACAAGGCAAGTTGAGGAGTTCATATCTGACATAAAAAACTATTTTTCTTTTTATGAAAATAATTTTGATAGTTTAACTTTTGGTGGGGGGCACACACACAAAAATAAATAAAATAATTTAAATTTTTAGTAGCCTCAAATATTTCATTTTGGATGAGCTTATGTATGTGGATTTTGAGATGATTATTGCCTTATTTGTAATGTTAGAAATCCCTAAGAGATGCACCTGTGCTTTCCTACATGTATAATTATTTTTAATTTGTGCTTTTGTACAGTAAGATTACTGAAGTAGAATGTTCACTTAATTGTGTGTTACTTGGCTTTCTTTCTACATATCTTGTGTCTGTGCATTGTCAGTTTTAGATGGCAGTTTCATAGAGGGTAGGCCAGAATCTGCTTAACATTTGCAAATTGTCACATGTGATTCACATGATTTTGGTGATGTGGTTATTTTTATGCCATAAACTTTTAATTGTAAGAGTAATATAAACCATTTAACATTAAAAATAATTATCTAACCATAGCAAAAGGGAAAATGAACTCTAAAGAATGTAAAGGTAAAAAACCTGCCTAAATTTGTTTATACACCAAATCACTCACAATAGCAAAAGCTATAAAGTAATATAATATTTATAAGCTGAAATTGGACTGTAAACTTGAAGTGCATGCCTTTATTCATAAATTTGTTCTTATAAAGTGCATTTGTCATCAGTTATACATAAAGTACTTTTACTTTTAGAGTAAGTGAAAACACTCAATATACTAAAAAGTGATGAGACTGTTAGGAAAGAGAACTGTGGCAAGTTTCTTAACACATGATATGTTTATAGGAGGTATGTATCTACATGTACATATCTATATCTATATAGCTATCTACATAGACATGTCTAAACAGCTATCTATATTTATGTAATATATATCTACCTATTATCTATCTATCCACTATTTATTTATCATCTATCTACCTACCTACTTATTTACCTAAATTTACAGCCTTTTTGAATTTTATTATGTCTGTCTTTCTCTGTCCCTTGATTTCAGTTTGATTTTTTGTTATTTGGAGACAGTATAAGGTGAATGATTATGGAAAGGCATTTTTGTAGATAAGTACCTTTTTTCCAAACTGCCTGTTTTGACCATTTTATTTGTTTCTCAAAGAATAAATGATTAAGTAAACTAACCTTTAATTGCTTAAACAACTAAACAGTGGGCAACCTGTTGGATGAACTTATTTTACAACAGGTAGTTCAGAATGTCTTTTATTATGATAAATTCAAATACAGTAACCTATGAATATGCCAGGATGTTCCTTAAAAATCCAGAAATACTTTTCAAAATCACTTTTGAATTTCTTTCTGTTATGATGTAATTACTTTCTTTCCACAAAATTAAACCTACTTAATTCATAGTTTCAGATATCAACATGGGATGGAAAGGGCATAGCTCTTTCTTAGTTTAAATATGATGATGTTTTTTCTTGAAAGAGAAATTAATTCACCTTGAATTTATTCTCTTTATTTCTTCTAATGTCTTTTTCTAGTATTGATTCCTCCTTTCTTTATGACATAAAGTGCTGGACTTGAAAAAATTTAATTGCATTAAAAAGGACTATTAAAATAAGTTGTGAGCTATGTCCGTTACTCTTTTGCTGGTTTCAAAGACACAGTTGTCCCAAAAATGTGTTCCAAAGCATTATTTATATAACTACTTGCTTTTATTTATAGTAAAAGTTTCTTTTCTAGGAAAGAAAGTGATTGGTTTTCAATGGTTGCAAACATATTAAGTTCACGAATTTGATTACATGCTGACTAGTTCTGCAAACAGTGCCTTCAAACAGTGCAACTGTCTTGGAACTCATATACCACAGGCTTTTATGCAGGGCTTTCCTGTTTATCTCTTTTGCCATCCTTTTTCTATCTCTCCACATCCTTTTTATCTTTCTTAGGACTTTCTAGCTTTTTCTTAATCTGTATTTTTCTTGCTTCCCCTTTCTCCTGTTTCTTCATCTCCCTTATTTCCTTTTTTAACACTTTAATTCTCAGATCCTTCAAGAGAAAGGAAATGGTAGAGAGAAATATTTAAGCAAAATGCTTTTTTCAGTTTAATTAATAATCTTTGATTAATCTTTAGATTTCTGGACTTCCTGGTGTAAGTTTAGTTAACTTGAAATAAAATGTTTGAAGAAGAAACTATGATTCTTTGTTTGAGAGGATCTAGGTTGCTATTTTCTAGGATAAACATGTATCCTAGATTAGTTAATCCATGTGTGTTTCATGTATATAAAATTTTGGAGATGGTGATTATGTTTCATAAGTAACTGTGTTCTATATACATTGTTTTTATTAGCTTTGATTACATAGTTATAAGCATATTATTTCCTAGTGTTTAAACTGTATTATTTTAATCATACCTTTAAATCATTGCAAATGGCTTTTCATTTATAGCACTGTGACACTGATAAAATTATTGATTATAAAGTATTCAGAACACTGACTTGTAATTATTTTTAACTATGCTAATAAAACCTCAACTATCTCGGTATAGTACATTTTAGACATGGAACATAAAGATAGAATCTGATGAAATATGATGCAACTAGAATCCTAGTGTCCAAAAACTGTGGTACTTTAATATTATTATTAAATAGTTAGTTGATATAACAAATATTACATAAAATGATAGATCATTCTCGCCATCAGAGATGGTATACAGCAGCAAAAAAATGTTAACAAACATTTGTTGTGACCACATTTTCTCTGTCTCTCTTGTCAAGGTACCTGTGTCGGTGGCCATGATGACTCCCCAGGTGATTACCCCTCAGCAAATGCAGCAGATCCTTCAGCAGCAAGTCCTGTCTCCTCAGCAGCTCCAAGCCCTTCTCCAGCAGCAGCAAGCAGTAATGCTGCAGCAGGTAATGTGGGTTACCTGCTTCAGTGTTCTAGCATGGCACAGAGGTATGCCCCCATGTTCACAGCATCATGGGCATATTTCACAATTCATTCTCCATTTGAAGGGACAACCTATTGGCATGCTAGAACATAAATGTATGTTCTAATTGAAATGTGGGATAAATCAGTATTTAAATATCCAAATGCCTAGGTACATTTGCTTTGAAGATGACAATAAAAGTGCAAAAAGACATAGAAAACTGTCACTTTTAAAACTCCTAATACTTTACCACTCTTTTTAGTTCATGTAATTATGAAATTTGTACTAGCCCTTTTCTTACAATAGGGAAAGTAACATCTCAAGTGTTTTTTCTTCTTCAAAAATAAGTTCTGTGTTTTGGAAGAGAAGTATCTGCTCACAAGAAAAGAAGTTAAAAGCTAAGCCACCAGCTCATAAAATTTAGTTTTTAAAAAAGTAGAAAAACTAATATGTACATCATTGAAACCCTAATTGCATATAGAGTGGATTTTATGTTATAAACTTACTTATCATAAATAAATCAATGTGTTTTAGCTGAACTTTTATATATTTAATTACTTGGTTTTCTTCTATGATGATGACCATAGGCCAGTTACTTATATTTCAGTCTGACACACTTTTGTATACTTGATGGATTTAAAATTTTTTCCAATAAAAAATGAACAATCTAATTCCCTGTAGCTATATATTTGGTTCTTATAAGTGGTAGAGTATAACCTATTTTATATGTTATTGGGACTTCAGATGTAATAATTTAAAGTATTCATTTGTTTCTGTCCCTTTTAAAGACAGATTTTGTATACCTTTTGTTTAGGATTTTTTTTTTTTTTTGAATTCTGGATTGGAAAATTTTAGAGCTGTCTTGAGAAAAGATGTATGTAGATCTGTCTCCTTGAATCCAATGCATATTTTTTATTGTTCTTGTGAGGTGAATCTTAATGGATACTCGACCATATCCCAATCTAGAAGAGTTTAGGAGATTTGTAAATATATGAAACTTTTGCCTTTATTTATTAAAGTCAAAATGGTTTATTCAGCAACAACTACAAGAGTTTTACAAGAAACAGCAAGAGCAGTTACATCTTCAGCTTTTGCAGCAGCAGCAACAGCAGCAACAGCAGCAGCAACAGCAGCAGCAACAGCAGCAGCAACAGCAGCAACAGCAGCAGCAACAGCAGCAGCAGCAGCAGCAGCATCCTGGAAAGCCAGTGAAAGAGGTAGGGTCTGGCCCGCTCACTGGTATACAAGAATGTGAGTTTGGGAAGGGCCTTGAAGCCAGGGTTGTCTCAGATCTTTGTATCACAAGGATTTTGCTGTCAAAAATGCATTATCATTCATTTTACTGAGCTTAATAACAGGGACAGTTCTGCTGTCCTTTTATGTAGCTTTGAACTTGAGAGTTCCAATCCAATGTTCACTAATGAATCACTGTACAAAGAGCAAGCTGTGTGGCCGACAAAAGTACTGATTATCTTGTATTTACCAAGAATTCTAAATTGGTGAGGGAACCATGTTTTTCTCAGTGCTGCAGCTCAGAGAACATGCATGCAAATTTGGCCGTTTGGTGGAGGTTAGGGGTCCAGGGGAGAAACCAGTTGAGCACAGATTTCAAAGTCACAGGTTCCTGATTAATGAACTGCTACTGTAGGTTTGGAGTGGTGAGTAGAAAGTTACAGTTTGATATGCTCATAAATCAAACTGACAAGCTGGCTTCTCAGGCCTAGCTTGCACTTGTCAGCAAACTGCATCAAATATAAACATAATACAAACAAAACATGTTGAAGTAGTTAAATTGATCAGCAGGTATCAGAGTCGTTGTCTTCAAGCTGCCATTATGCAAACGTCCAGGAAACAGTTTTGACCTCCTGAGGCTTTGATTCTGTTTGGATTTGTGAATAGAATTTCAGACAGCCATCAACTACAGAATAGAAATTGCTCCCTTATTTCTCTGGAGGCTTTGGGCAGTCTACATGACTTGCTCCATTTTGCAATGTGTTTTCCAGTGAGCACATCAGAAGTTTCTTTTCCACAAACTAAAAAATGAAAGTCTTTTACAGCAGCTTGTCTTTCTCTGAAGTTTGACTTCCTTCTCCTGAGTCCAAATAATGAAAGTTTGTATTATAATCCTTCACAAAATTGGAAGTTATAATTTCCCTTATAATAAGGACACTTTGTTTTTGCCTTGAACATCATTCAGTCTTTAATATATTCCAATAAGAGAGGAAGAAGAGAGAAAGCTAACAGGTCTTTATTGTGAATGTTACATCCCAGTTTACTAATAGATCACTAGAGACCTCATTCATGGACTGCTGAAGAGTGAACTTAGTTGGAAAAAAAACAGTGTTGTTGAAGTTGACTGTTTCTATAAACTGTTATTCTTTTAGACTATATAAATTTATTATCATTTTCAATATGCCAATTTAAAAAAAAAACAACACCTGAAACTTTTGTTAAATACTTTCTCTAGACCTTGTCTCATACTCTTAATGCGAGTTCTTAGGTTCTCTGATGCTGTGTGATATTTGAAAGAAACACAAATGAAAATCTAGAACTTGCATATAGTCTACATTTGACAACTCACCAGGTGATGAGAGGAGTGTAAATTTCTCTGTGTGAGAGCTGTTTGTGCAGACCATGTTCTCTGCTGTTGACTGGTGGGTTCTGTGACAGCAGCAGCAGCAACAGCAGCAGCAGCAGCAACAGCAGCAACAGCAGCAACAGCAACAGTTGGCAGCACAGCAGCTTGTCTTCCAGCAGCAGCTTCTCCAGATGCAACAACTCCAGCAGCAGCAACATTTGCTAAGCCTTCAGCGTCAGGGACTCATCTCCATTCCACCTGGCCAGGCAGCACTTCCTGTCCAGTCATTGCCTCAAGGTACATACAAAATATGCTGCACACTTCATTTCTAATGTTGCACTTTCTACCATTTCATTGTCTGCCTTATACCTTGAGAATTATGTTTTTACAGCCTTCAAAATTATTATTAAAACACAATTAACATGGTTGTATGATACAATTTTTTGATATTCAGAAATTTTCCTACACTCTGCTTTCACATGTTTTGTTAAATATGTATTTTATTAATATGTACTTATTAGTCATAGTGGCAGAAACTAATTTATAAGGGAAACACAATCAAAGCACTATGAAATACACACTGAACATCTGCAGAGGACTGGATTAGTTAGTAAGCCTAACAACACTCCATTTAACATAAATGAGCTGAATTTTGTGGACAACCAATCAGAAGACAAAGTTCCTAATCTTCACATTGAAACTTCCACACATAGAAATGAGGCTTCATGTTTTTCTACAGAACATATATCTAGTTATTCTGTGTGAGATCCCATCATGCATTGAGGGACCAGACTGATCCTATTTTTTCTAAAATAATATTACCTAGTCATATATTGTAAATTAGAGCTTTAAAAAGCTATCACCTGTGTTCTTATTTGTTTTTTTCTTATAAGAAAACTGAATGTACTTTGATAATAAAATAATACTATCTAATAATAGTCTACCACACAATAATACAATTGTATATAATTTTCATCTGACTTTTAACTTTTGGGAAATGGAAAGAGTTCTAGATAATAAAAGAAAACTAATGGTAAATAAAATGACATGTGAAAAAAATTTTGATTAATTTAAAGTCATATATCATTAAACTTCATAAAAATGTATTTTAATTTGCATTTGGATTTTGTTAAAACAAACTTTAATCCAAATAAACTTTATTTTGAGTTTGTTATATTATTTACACAGGGATCACATTGTAATCATATTTGCTGTGCACTTTTCTGACACAAGGATACACTGTAGAAAATCAAGAACAATTAAATATACAAAAATTAAGATTAAGGAAGTGAAATAGTCTTTAAAATGCACATAAAAAACAAATAATCATTGTTTTGCCCCATAAAAATATTATGATAAAAGTTTTTTCTGTTTATTTATCAAATTACTGTCTTCTTGGGTTACTTTTCCTAAAATTCCATCTTTTGCTTGACTTCTGATCCTCTGATTCACCTGGTCCTCTAATTCGCTCCTAAGAAATCAAGAAAGTTTGAACAGTGACAGAAAAACAAGGCACTAAACCCACTTTTCTGTGTCACTCCAGAGATAATTGGAATAAATCATGATGTCAACTAGAGCAATGAATATTCCTTTCACAAACTGATTATTGGGTACATACCAGGCACTGTTTTAGACACTGGGGATATATATCAGTCATAAAAAGTTCCTATTCTTATAAAGCTTAAATTGCAGTGGAGGGAGACTGATGATAATGAAACACATAAATAATATAATTTTAAAGACTAATAAATGCTTGAAAGAAAAATAAAGTAGGGTGAGGTCACAGAAAATGATAAAAGGCAGAGTGCAGAGAGGCAGTGGTTGACAGCATGGTCAAAGACCTCTGAGAGGAGGTGATGCTTGAACAATTAGGGCTGCCCAACCTGCAGCCCATGGGCCACATGCAGCCCAGGATGGCTGTGAATGAGGCCCAACAGAAAATCATAACTTTACTTAAAACATTATGATATTTTTTATTATACATTACAATGTATTTAATGTGTGGTCCAAGGTACTCTTCTTCCAGTGTGGTGCAGAGATACCAAAAGTTTGGACACCCCTGAAAGTTAAGGGAGAGAGAAAGCCATGGGCATACTTGCAACCAGAGTGGCCCAGTCTAGGGGAACAGCTAGAGCAATAGATGGAAAGGGAGCAAATGTTTGATGCATTTGAGGGTCAGCAGAAGGCTAATACAACAGAACAAAATAGAGAGAGAGAGAGAGATATCAGAGTAGCAAGCCAGAACGTAATGATAAATCTTCTTATAGGCCATTGTAAGGTGCTTTATTTATTTATTTATTTATTTATTTATTTTCATTGTTGTTCAAGTACAGTTGTCTCCGTTTTCCAGTCATCACTTTCCCCCACATCCCACTCTCAATGCTGTCCCCCTTTGGCTTTGTTCATGGGTCTTTTATACATATTCCTTGATGACCTTTCCCCATAGTGTTCTGGAAAGGCATTGAAGAGTTTACCTGGGAAGTGTCATGGCCTAATTTACATTTAAAAGGATAAATTTTGGCTGCTATATGAAGAGTAAATTATATGAAGACAAAATAAAAGCGAGAGGACAGTCAGGAGGTTGTAGCAGTGGTCCAGGCAAGAGCAGATGGTGAAACAGAGAGATAGCAGGTGAGATGGTGAAGTTTTGATGCAGAAGTCATGTTGATGCTGTCACAAGAAAGGATTTGCTAATGGAGTTTGACCTTTAGGACACCAAACATATACAGGCAAGTAATCAAAAAGTCACAATCAGGAAAGTTTCAGAATCCTAGGTTACAGCTAGAATTAAAGCTAGAATTATAATTAACAATCTTTATATAAAAATCATTTCCTGTGTAGTAGAAATACCTTACTTTATTAAGTCATTATTGTTTTACAAAATGCAGTTTTTTTTTAACAGCTTCAAAAACCAGACTTATCCTATATTTTCTTTAGTCTCAGGTAGCATCTTAAAATCACAAGGAGCCAGAATCACTAAAATGATAATTTTCAATAAAACTACCTGTATGAGATGGTGATAGATGTAACATTTTAAGGTTACAACTGTGATGAATAATTTGACTATAATTTATGACTGAAGCAGTGAGAATTCTTCCGTTATTTTGGTCTACTTACCACTATGCCTTAGATCACTGATTCTCCACTTTCAGGGAAAGGGGTGAGAGGGCTCACTCTCCTCACCATAATATTCTCTTATCTTTCTTCATTCTCTCCTGCCTGTTACATCCTGTTTCATTCCCACACACTCCTTAACCAATCATCGTTACTGTACAATCTGATGTAGATGTATGTTGAGTTGTGGGAGAGGGGAAGTAGTTTGATTAGCACTTGCATTGGTCTATTATATATAGATAAACAGTAAAAAACAACAAAGAATTTAGAGTCATTGGGCATTAAATTTAAATTTTGTCCATAAATTATGAGCTTAGTGATTTATGGCAACATATTTCATCTTCATGAGCCTCCACATCCTCATCTGTAAAATGTTATGACTTCTAACTTTAGGCAAGGTTGAGAATATAAAGCACCAGAATACAGCAAATGCTCAATAAATGATAACAATTGTAATTATAAATATAGTTCCCTTGTTCTGTCATTATCAGAAGTTTTGATATTTTTAATATAATATTTTAACAGCAAAGGCATTCAAGTCAGGCTGGATTTAAATCACAACTTTATTATGACCTTGGATATATATTTGAACCCCACTCCCACTTTGTTTCCTACTCCATAAATTGCTTAATAAAAATATCAGGGTAAAAGGTGAAGGGTGTCAAATATATGGTGACTTTAGGTGGTAAACACACAATGCAATATACACATGATGTATTATAGGACTATACACTTGAAACCTATATAATTTTATTAATCAATGTCATTCCAATAAATTTAATTAAAAAATTATCAATTCCATTGGATTGTAGTGATAATTAAATAGCTTAAGTTATATAGAGACTATATGAAAGCACAGTACTTGGCACATGCAAGTACTATTTTATATAAGTCGAATGCTGTAAACAATAGTCTTTCAATTTCTTGTTTGAAAATTATAGTTAAAAGAATAAAGATTGTGCTTACCTTTTATATTTTCATTCTTCATAAAGCAGGTTAGTTTGCATAATGTGAACCAGGAGTTTTAAAAAATGAGTGGTGAATTTATTCTATCAGTCATAAAATAAAGAAGAATTTTAGATGTTACCTGCTTAATTGATCCATGTAGTTAATCATATTGTTATTATTCAGAACCTCAAAATAAAATCCAGTGATTTCAAAATGAAATATCAAAATAACTAAATAGTTGTCAAATATAGTTTTATTTTGAATTGAGTGTTTACTATTTTTCCTGACATTTTTGTTAACTTTCCTTACTTTTTTTCATATGTCTTATTTACAAATCTATTTATCTTTCACTTCTTCACTGACAAAAACTCAATACTAGCTAGCAGTAGGTAAAACCTGCTGTTAAAACTTGAATAGTTTAATTTTCAAATAGAATTTCTGGATTATTTCTATTAATCCTTGATATAATTTTGAATATTGTTTTTCTCAGGACTATTCCCGATTGGCTGTCTTTAGGAAATAAATGGTTATCCAGTAGAAAAGCTGTGGTGCTGATGTTATGAAGTCATTTAGTATTGTGTATTAAATACTCTGTAACACCATTTTTATTATTGACATCAATCCAGTAATAACATTAATGTCATTATGTGAACTTTACCTTGTTATACTAGTGGGTATTTCTTTCATTTCATAGCTGGCTTAAGTCCTGCTGAAATTCAGCAGTTATGGAAAGAAGTGACTGGAGTTCACAGTATGGAAGACAATGGCATGAAACATGGAGGGCTAGACCTCACTACTAACAATTCCTCCTTGACTACCTCCTCCACCACTTCCAAAGCATCACCACCAATAACCCATCATTCCATAGTAAATGGACAGACTTCAGTTCTAAATGCAAGGCGAGACAGGTAAATCTCATATTTACTCTATATTTATTTATCACCAAATTTTACTTTCACCATTGACAAAACTAAAAATTATGATTTTTACTAAACAGGGGTAAAATGTGTAAAACAACAAATTAAATGGAAACCTTTAGATTATTTATCTTATATTTTATTTGTCATTACAAAAAGCAGTTTAAATTCTAGCAGTTTGATGGATGCAGTTGTAATTTGCCTGGAAAAAGCTATTTTTAATAATTGTATGTGGAATTATTGTGTCAATATATTTTATAACTAGATGTTCTAATTAACCTGAATGCCATGCAAGCATTTTATCATTTTTTAACTTAACAAGTTTCAAAAATTAAAGGTGTGTATATATCTCCCTCACTATATATATACTTCACACCTGAGCTTAGAAATCAGAGAATAGATATATAAACATGTAAATATTATGGAATTTATAAATATATAAAAATAACTACAATTACCTTCTGAATAAATTTGACTCAAAATTCATAAATAAAATATTATTTGATTTCAGGTGCCAACATTGAGTACATTGATTGCTTATGTACTTATTGCTTATGTATATGATTTTTAAAGCTACACTTTAATTTTACTTGTATAAAGACTGTGTTTATAAGAAGAGCACCCATGTACTTTTGTCCAGTTATTCCATTTATTCAGGCATATGGATTCCTAATCAAGTAATTTATATAAAACATATAAGCTAAAATATTGTTCCACATGAAAAATATCTTTTAAAAAGGTAAAATATAAGTGTAGGATTTCTTAACAAAGTGGCTGAAGATTATATAATAAATAACTCTAAAATTCAAATGTATATTTTTATTTTTAGTGCATATTCATTTATTTTAAGTATATTTTATTGATTATGCTATAACAGTTGTCTCAAAATTTTTCTCCCCTTTATTTCCCCTATGCCCTGTACCACCCTGCCCTCCAGCATTCTCCCCACCTTAGTTCATGTCCATGGGTTGTATATGTAAGTTCTTTGGGCTTTTTTATTTCCTATACTATTCTTAACCTCCCCCTGTCTATTTTATGGCTACCAATTATGCTTCTTATTCCCTGTACCTTTCCCCCCCATTCTCTCCATCCACCTCCCCACCAATAACCCACCATGTGATTTCCATTTCTGTGATTCTGTTCCTCTTCTAGATGTTTGCTTAGTTTTTGTTTTTGTTCTTCAGGTTCAGTTGTTGATAGTGGTGAGTTGTCACTTTACTGTTCATAGTTTTGTATCTTCTTTTTCTTAGATAAATCCCTTTAATAGTTCATATAATAAGGGCTTGGTAATGATGAACTCCTTTAACTTCATCTGGGAAACATTTTATCTGTCTTTCCATTCTAAATGATAGCTGTGTTGGATAGAGTAACCTTGGATGTAGATCCTTGCCTTCATGATTTTAAATACTTCTTTCCAGCCCCTTCCTGCCTATAAGGTTACTTTTGAGAAATCAGCTGATAGTCTTAGGGGAGCTCCTCTACAGGTAACTCTCCTTTCCTCTTGCTGCTTTTAAGATTGTATCCTTATCTTTAATCTTGGGTAACTTAATTATAATGTGCCTTAGTGTGTTTCTCTTTGGGTCTTATTTCTTTGAGACTCTCTGAGCTTCCTGGACTTCCTGGAAGTCTATTTCCTTGGTGAGATTGAGGAAGTTCTCCTTCATTATTTTTTTTCAAATAACTTTTCAATTTCTTGTTTTTCTTCTCCTTCAGGCACCTCTATGATTTGAGCATGGAGAGCTTAAAGTTGTCCCAGAGGTTCCTAAGCTTCTTCTCATTCTTTTGTATTCTTGTTTCCTTCATTCTGTTTGGGTTGAATGTTTATTTCTAGCTCCTGCTCCAAATCATTGATTTGAGTCCTGGTTGCCTCCCTTTCACTGTTGGTTCCCTGTATATTTTCCTTCATTTCACTTTGTATAGGCTTCATTTCTTTCTTCATTTTGCAACCAAACTCAATCATTTCTGTGAGCATCCTGATTACCAATGTTTTGAACTCTGCATCTGACAGGTTGTCTATCTCGCACTGCTTAGTTCTTTCTCTGGGACCTATTTCTTTGTCTCGACACCTGTTATGTTGTAAGGAGCAGAGTCTTAGGTATCCACCAGGGTGGGACAATCCTCTTTGCTGTGTTGTGGTGCTATCTGTGGGGGAAGGGTCAAAGAGGGAACAGTGATTCTTGTTCAACTCTCATCCCACTTTCTGTCTTTTCCCTCACTTTCCACAAGCAGATTGTGCTCATTCAGGTGTTCATTCTCAGGCAGGTGTGTGTATGTTCTGGGACCCAGTGAGCCTCTCCAATGGACTCCTGTGAGACTAGGATTTTCTCCCTCTGCTGCAACCCCCACAGGATTTTTCCACCAGAGGTTCTGAGTCTTTAGTTTCCCCACACTAACACCCCATGTTTTTCTGTCTGTTTTGCCCTCCTGTTGTTCCTACCAGTTTATCTGTGCGTGAACTTGGGACTGTTCAGTCAGCCAGCCCTCAATTCACTGTTGTGGTCCTCAGCCTTGTCAAATGTCCTCTCTGTCCCAGCTGCCTGTCTCCACCCCTCCTACCAGGATGAATGTTTCTTTAACTCCTTGGTTATTGGACTTCCATGCAATTTGATTTTCTGGCAGTTCTGGTTATTTTTTGTTTTTAAATTTGTTGTTATCCTTCTTTTGGTTGTGGGAGAAGGCAAAGTGTTTCTACCTACACCTCAGTATTGGCCAGAATCTGTGTAAAATTCAAACTTAAATGTCATGGAATGATAGTGCTCTGTTATATAATACTAATATCTGTGTAGATGCAGCAATGCTCTTTCTCATAAATTTTTTTCAAAGAAACATTTAATTACAGCACAGTTTAAAATGCAGTGTTTTTGTTAGGTGATGTTTCTGGTTTTCATTTGTCATAAAAAACTTTTCTTGTTAGCTTGCATTATTATAAAATTGTATGCCTCTGAATGCTTTCACACTTGTTTTAATTGAGATTAATTTGATGATTATATATTTTAGAAGTTGGTTGATTTCTCTAAGATCTCTCTCTCAGATACAGTATTCACTTCTCAAAAGTCTTTGATAATTGTAGGTGGATATAGTTAATGGACCCTGTTCCAAAGTAAAGATTTTTAAATCAACTGTTATTAGTGGAAATATCCATGGTCTACACTTAAATATTGAAAAATTTAAATGTTCCTAATGCTCTTCTTTAAAAAGCGTATTTCAAAAACCTCTTAAGGTATTTTTCCACTTGACCACATATGAATATATATTTTTATTTAGAGGTAAATGTCACATTAAAGTCACATGGCAGGATTAGCCTATAATATTATACAGTCTTCTTAGCTTTTCATACTTTATTAACAGTCATCTTTGGCTCTATTTCCCCTCTAATTGGAACATCATCTAGCCTTGGCAGTTGAACTATTCAGTAGAACGATTAAATTTTTCTGGCTACTCTGAGCTGAATTGACCTGTTTTGAACTGTTTGTCACTGGTTTGTAACCTGACAGGGTCTAGCAGCCTGAAATGATTATGGCTTGAATCTGATCCATGAGATGAATCTGATCCATGTTCTTTTGCTACAGCTCGTCACATGAAGAAACTGGAGCCTCTCACACTCTCTATGGCCATGGAGTTTGCAAATGGCCAGGCTGTGAAAGCATTTGTGAAGATTTTGGACAGTTTTTAAAGTATGTTTTTAACTTTTTTTTTAGGGGAGGGAGTGGGTTATATAGGACTTTTAGAGTATTTTAAATAAGCAAAAGAAAGCTGAGGGAGGAAAGTAAAGGTCCATCCTGAGGCACACTCTAAATTTTCTGTGTATTTCAACAAGTGGATTAACACAGTCAGACCAGGAAATTTAACTCTTTGTCTTTACCTTTTCATGAGAATATTTACAAATCATTCAATAAAGGTTTTTAAATTAATGAAAAGTATTAGCCTACTATAATTATATCATTAATAATTGGGAGATGTGTTTGCAGGGTTCACTTAAATTTCAATTTTTCAATAATAATTTCCAATAAAACTATGTGAGAAGTCACATTTTATTTATATGTACATATATATAATAGACAAATTTTACAGGTTTACTTTTCTAAATTGCAAACTGTATATTACTGATTTTAAATAATGATGTTTAAAATATGTATTTAACAAGAAGAATAAAAATTGAAAGTTAATAGGAGCTTAAGTTTTAAGATAGCTATGTTTCATGCACATTGACACTTATTGCCCTCAGAATCATAAAGAAACATACATGGCTGTATGTTTGTATGATAGACTATATGGCTTAAAATCAAAACTTGGTATATCCTCAATTTCTATAGCTTAAAATCAAAACTTGGTATATCCTCAATTTCTTCATACAGTGAAAATTTATTTTTTTAATTCTCAAGAGATTCTTTTTCAAATGAGAATATGCATCTTTATGAAAAATTTCCATGCACAATTCTACTATACAAGACTTCTAAACAGAGAGCTAGAGATAGGTTTATGGAGTTGAGTTACTTCACAGGCTGAGACTCTTATGTTGTCATGGAGCAGCAAACAGGGTGAATGAACTGTTTCATGCTTCATCAACAATTAAGTTAATTAACTCATTTGAAATCGCATTGCTATGTTGCCAAGATGTTGGCAGAAACATTAGAAAGATGTGTTTACAAATGATAGACCACAGAGTATAGAGCAAAAACACCTTAACAACAAGATACAAGTACTTGGCATCATAATTACTTTATAAGTGAATTGCAGTAAGACTTCCACAAGGATTTTTTAAAGTCTTTTTATAGTCCTGACCAATTAAAAGAAATTTTACTTCCTATGCTACTATGATTTTTTAAATGTCCTGAAATGAAAATTTGTACTTATAACAAAACAGTTGTGAGCCACCATTTTTTTAGTATGAAATTGATTCGACTGTTCTAAGCAAAGAGAACATTTAAAATGTTAGGTAACTTTGCTAAAGTTTTCCTTTCTAGGAAAAATAACATTTGTTAAAACAAAGACAGACTATAGGGATATTAATTCTTATAACAACTAAGTACTTTGTTTGGATAGATTAGTCCACATTAATATATTATATTATACCTTATCATTAAAATTATTTAGAGGATTAATATTACTGTTTCTTCAATATGGTAATTTAAACCATAGAATTAGTCCAATCACTATACATTTTATTTCTTCAATTGTTCTTTCTGACAACATTCAAAATTAATTTTTAAGAAAATAATATATCTTTAGAATGATTTTCTTTATAGCACATGAAAAGGAACATTTTTTTTCCATCTTAAATACTTACATATATTTTTATTACTAACAAGAAAATGAGTAGGAACCCTTATTTTATCCTTCTTGATTCTTTTATTTTATTTTATTTTAATTGTTGTTGCAGTACAATTTTCTATCTTTTACTCCCATCCCAACCCACTCACCCAGCCCTCCCCTCCTCCCTCCCATTTCCACCCACCCCTAGTTTTTAGCCATGTGTCCTTTATACTTGTGTCTGTAAGCCCTTCCCTTTTTCCAGTCATGTTAGTATTTTTTAAACTAAAAAATTACAACTAAGAAAACTTTTTTTCAATTAAATATCAACTTTGATTCTAAAGACTGACCATTTTTACAACCCATTAAATTTATAAGGATAGTGGAACAAATGACAGACTTTTAAGTTCTTTTTTTAGTTCACTTTTAATGATATGCTTTAGATTCCCTAACTCAAACATCTGTAATAATGTCTGTTAATAGAACTAATGCCAGTGTACTGTACTAAAATGAAATATTAATAAGGCATATGTCTGTACTGTTATTGTATTTTTCTTAAAATGTGTGTGACATTTGAAGAAAATAAAATAACAATTTTAGCAAATTAATTTGTTTATTTAGTGTCTGTGTGGTAAATGAAATGAAGAAGGCATCACCAATAATACAGATTTTCTTGGAAAGAAGACTTTGCTTTTCTTTTGTAATAATAGAGAGAATTGAGAGTCTTGGAACAAAAAAAAATGTCAGACAAGTTAAGAAGCTATGAAAGGTTTTTAGCTCTCAGTTTTCATGTTTATCCATTCTTTGGAAATTTTATAGCCAGTGCTCATAGTAAATTTTTTTTTGAGAAAATATTGTGGCATTTTTATTCCTAAAATTTACTAGAAATAAACTGTGTAGCTTGAACTTACTCAAACAACTTAGTCATTGGTTTCAAATAAAAGCAAACCATTAATTATTACTATCTAGCCTACATATGTTAAATAACAAGTGATGGTAGAGAATATATTAAGTCCCCAATTCCCTTTCTCACAATATATTCCCAAATTGGTAGTATCTCTCTCTGTTTTGGCCCAGCACCAAATGAAAAGCCACCAGAGGACAGTAGCTTGTATATAACACATATATTCTTAGCCATATATGTACATATATGACTTTAATATTCAATTGAAATATTATTTTCTCTTGAATAAAAAGCTTGGCAAAGTTAGAAGCTATCTTTTGGCTGTAATAGCCAAATGGAAGCAGAAAATAAAAGATGAAGAAGAAAGGTCAAGCTTAAAAGATATTTAGGAAAAATTTTGAATTTTACTGTAAAGTAGGTGTTGACAGAAGCGAATCATTTTTCTGACTACTAATTGAAGATCTTACTAGTTTGCAAATAGTATTTAATACTAGTTCTTCATTACTGTCTGATAACTGCTGAAGTGTAATAACATTTGATAACTTGGCTGCAAAATTAAGTATCATTCCACTGGACCTAAATCAGCTAGAATGTACATAGACTGACTTTTAGAGTATAAACCAAAAGGGTTACACTGTAACATTCCAGTTAGCAGACAAGTGTTTCCAAACTTGCATGCACAGATGCCATCAAAGAAAACATGATCTGAAATAGAAAGGGATGGTCTCTTCGAAGAAAGGCAGAATGGTTAGTGTCCATAAAAATATCAATCTGTTAAAGAGTAATTAATTAATTATAAATGAATTTGGTTTATTTACAAAGACTACATTTGTAAGGCATAACACTATATAAAGAGCAACAGAAAAGGTAGCAGAAATAGTTAATTTAATGGGAAATTTGTTATCTTTTTTCTGGTAACTGACTAAAAATTATGCTTTTGCTTAGTGTGTATTGTCGATTTCTTTGTCTTTGACTAGGCAGCATGGCTACAAAATTATGACCTCAAGAAGGCATTCTTTGAACTTGTCAGAATGTTGTTTCTTTTGGTGACAGTGCTTCATCTCTGAAAACTAAGGCATCCCACATAATCAGCTAAATGAATAGTGACAGCTAACATTTTGTATCTAAACTCCTGTCAGTGTTTAAACATAAAAAGCTTGATGCAAAATAAATGAAACACCAGTGATTTGCAAGTGAAACATTTTGTTAAATAGTCTGATATAGTCAGATTTAAATCTGATCCCTTTTTAGCTTATAAAATGATATAACTTTAAATTAAATTGAAAAAAATTAGAGTTTAAAATTGAATTGCTAATCTGGGGTGCACATAATTGAAGCTACCACATGTATTCATAAGTTTAAAAGATTTGTTAAAGAGAATTGTGCATTAAATAAATTGGAAGGATCTTTTTCTACTTTTCATCTTTCTAAAATGTTTGCTTAATTGTTTTTAGAAAAAAATTTGACTGCTTTTACATTTTTTGCTAGTCCACACTACCTACCTAGCACACAGATTCAATGTAGTTTTGAAAGAACATCGGTAGACCACATCATTTATTCCATTTTGAAAACAAAAATCAATATACCTATAAAGTGACCCATAAATTAGAGCTGGCTCACACAATGTTTGTTCAGTGCTGCCTTTCTGAATGCACCCTTTGCATTTTTTCTTCACCTCTGTGTTTGAACTGCAGTCTCGGTAAGAAGCTCATTAGGGGACATTAGGAACTGGAGCAAACCAGAATTCCAGAGCTTGCTTTGCTCTTATTAATGCATAGTAGAGTAGAATGCATTTAAATATTTCATAGACATTCAGTAATTTGTGTGTAATTGTCTTGTTAGCAGACCAGTAGAAGTAGAACAGGCTTGTGAAATGGTGTTAGTGATTGCATGGGTAATTTACAGACCTTTGCCATCAGAAAGAGTGTTATTGTTGGATAGTATGAAGCTGTGAAATAAAACTACCAATATATTAAAAAAGAAACTTAATAAAGGTTTTGTAACAAGCATCTTTAGGGATAACAACCCTACTTGGTCATTTTGAAGCAGCTATAATTTATGACATAGGCAATATATCAAATGAATAAGATAGTATTATGGAGCATTCATATGAAAAGGGTATTTGCAACATTAGTTTCAACTTCCTTCAAGGGACATGATTAAATGATTAATGAAATGTCCCTTTGCATATGCATTTTGAAACAGCAATTAGGCACTGACTGAGGAAATCCACAAATCCTCTCATTTTTCAGTATTATTTCATTCTTGATTTATAAATCACAGAGAATTTTTGAATAGTAATATGTAGTACCTGAGATAGTTATAAAAACAAGAAAGAGAATAATGTGGGCACAAAGTAGGCACAAATACATAAATTCATAATTTAATATTAACATTCAGTATATGTATTTATTCTTATTGCATTGTATTTATATCTGACATTATTTCTGTACTTTGATTGGCATAATTAAGTAGGGAGAATGAATAGGCACTATTATTTTACATATCATCAGTAAACAATAGCAACGAAAGGAGAAGGGAGATGTGGCAGAAGTATATATGTGTTTTTCAAGTTCTCAGTAATCCACTGGAGGCTGTTCTATAAATGATCATTGAAGGGCTGCAAGCTAGCCTATAATTACTGGAAAGAAAGTGGCAGCTCTGGCATTTCATAACTATGTGTCCTCGAAAAGTGCTTTGTGAGTTTGTCACCAATGATAATTTAGATAGAGGCTCATTACCGAACATCACAACACTTTAAAAACCTTTCGCCTTCATACAGAAGAATAAAGGACTATTTTAATGGCAAGGTTCTTTTGTGTCCCACTGAAAAATTCAATCAAGACAAAACCCCATTGACTATTATTGTAGTCTACAGTCTCTCTTCTAATAAAAGCCGTATAGATAAATTAAATAGGTTTGTAAGACCCAAGTATATAATGCAAACATTTTGTACTTTTTTTAGTTCTTTAAGTATAGGATAATTATCACTAAGAAGTACACAAATGTAAAAAACCTTTTAAAAGTGATTTTATGCAAGAATAAACATTATACTGCATATATCTTTCCTTGCAAAGCTGTATATTCTACTCATTTTGTTCCATTACACCCTTGTCTTTGTGTATAGCTAAAACATTTAAAAAATATTCATTATTTGGACTGATTGTAGAATAAATATATGTGTGTGTCCCCCAAAAGTTCATACTGAAAAAAATACTTTAAGAAAATTCAAAAATATTAAACCTCAAAAAATATAATTACCATTGTAGTATTCTGATAGAAAATTATCTCATTTTCCATCAAACATTTTTTCTGAAAAAAAAATTGGTGAAAAAACCTATAAAACAACTTGTAAATTTTCATGTAATTAGAAATTAGTTACACTTTACATCATAAGCTAAGCCCTGTTTTAACATTTTATGCCTCCTTTCCAGAAAGAGTGAATAAACTTTAAGTTTTCATTACAATTATGTTCATAACAGAACTGAACAGAGTTGAGCTTGGGCAGACAGGTTTAGTGGAAGTGCCTCTCCCACAATCTGACCACACACCTCAAACTTGACCTGATATACTTCACTATTTTAGTCCACAGTTTCCTTCAACCAAGAATGACAACCAGTAATGACAAGATATATAGAAGTGTGTTGTTATGATCAGTGAGGAAGTACTAAAATGAACTGATTTAGTTTTTCAAGTGAAGATGCAGAACAGAATAAAGGTTTCTAATTGCTGAATCTAAATAGATATACTAACATATAAACCTACTTATTTATAAATTAGTTCTTTCTTAGAAACACCATCTTAATTATTTATTCTTTATGTGTTACATATATGTCTCTCTAAATATTTTTCTTCTTCATATTTAATTTCAAGAAACATTTTTTTTGTATAGTTTCAAAGTGTTCCTTTTTTCCTCCTGTGGAAGATATAGAACTTCAGTGTAGTGCTTTTGAAGTGGAGCACATACCACTAAGTTACACTTTGCTTAACATTCTGTTTTGTGTCTTGTGTTTGCTTAGGCACCTTAACAATGAGCATGCATTGGATGACCGAAGCACTGCCCAGTGTCGAGTGCAAATGCAGGTGGTGCAACAGTTAGAAATACAGGTTTGTTAAATGCTGACTTAATGGACTTGCTTTTTATATTTCTGTTGGATTAAATTGGGTAGATTCTGAGTCTTTTTAACATAATGCCTAATAGAAACACATGGAATTTTAGATTGTATGATGGCAATGATTGATAACACAGGATGGGTTGATATAATTAATGTACTTTTCACTTAGACTTATAAAACATTTAGATTATATCACCTACACTTGGATATCCTTAAAGAGTCAAATCTAAATTTTCCCTAATAGTGATTATACCACCTCCCTACTGTACATGACTTTATTTTTGAGAGATTATTTTACATGAACTAATCATGTTTTTTCATTAGATTGTATGGTGTAACAAAAAAATCTTTACAGAATTATGCCTGTAGTATATTGCCCTGAGAAAAATCTCCTCTTTTTCTACCTTTGGTGTATTTTTAATTAAAGAACTTGCAAAAAGATTTAGGACTTTTCTGGAGTAGTGGTGGCAAATAATTTATAATATACCAGATGGTAATTTATGTGTGGTATCATGTGCTGCTAATTTAAGTTAAAAAATAGTTAATATTGAAACAAAATTTGTCAAAAAATAAATAGAACTCATAAAACTGATCAGAAAGTAATTATGTTAGTGTATCATTCTTATGCTTTTACTAACCATTGAAGTCTTTCCTCTTGTGTTTCAACTTAAAGATTATTTTTCTCTCATTCAAATCAATATTATGTTTTATTTACTTAAGTGTACAATTTATTTTTCTTCACATTTTACTAGATCTTGAATTACTTTAAATCCATCATGTCATTGCTTTTTCCCAGAGAGCTATTAAAAATATTTTACTTTGACTTGTAAAATAATCAAGGACACAGAAAAAAGTATCAACTGATGCAACTTTAAAAGAGCTTTTTTGTAAACCTGTTTACCATTTATAAAAGGTGAAGTGAAACATAAGAGTTCAGCTGATGATGACACAGTCTGCAGGGTGACCAATTATGCCTTTTTTTTTCTGCTGTGTCTGACTGATGGAAAAGTAAGGTCCGTCACTTGTAATGAGACCCAGTGCAAGTATAGATGCCGACTCTGTGGCAGAGTTCAACGTTTCACACTGCCTGGTCTCTGTCACTCTATTGAATTAGATTGATGATGGCAGATTGGAGGGGGCACTAACTGGACCTCAGTGGGAATGCATGAAGTGTGTAGACAATCCTGGCAGGCACTTCTCTTTGAGAACCCTTCACCTCTTCACAGCTGTTGGCACTAGGCCATTGCTAACAGTGTCCACAGGACTTTAAAGAGACACCATAGGCCTTCTAATTTATGGTTTCAGTAACTTGTTACTGTCAAGGCAACTGTGACCTCAATTCTCTTATTGACAAAAAGATGAAGTGTTATTTGTTTTATCTGACCTTTTAACATAAGGAAAGCTATAAAAATTTCCCCTCCCCTTCATAGTTAAAGTTGCATCTCCTCCCAAATAAGTTCCTACTGGTAAAGACTTTTATATGCAGGAATCACTACTCTGAGACAAGCTCAATGATAAGATGTATCACTGCAATAAAATAGCTGTATCAGTCATTTCTAAACTGCTTCTGATCTGTTTCTTAACAGCTTTCTAAAGAACGAGAACGTCTTCAAGCAATGATGACCCACTTACACATGCGACCTTCAGAGCCCAAACCATCTCCCAAACCTGTAAGTGCATATTGCTTTATAAACAGTAAATAGCTCTACTGATGTAACAGACTAAGAAAATGAACAATTTAGTGAATGGTAGAAAACAATGAATGTGATGAAAAATATGACAATAAAGTGAAAGTAAAATACAATCTCTTGTCAAATTGTATATTTCTTTTAAAGTAATGCTATCTTTTACAAAATCTATCCAATCTATACCATGGGGGACACTAAACAAAGTACACCTATCAGTGTACAAATCACTGCCTTGAAGGTAAAGTGGGAGAATATATTTCTGTGATAGGTTTACAGATATTAAAAGTAAATCCACTTGGAGCAACCTGAAAAGCAGGAACAGTACAAATCACAAATAGGAAGGTAAGTGGTATGCTGAAGAGGACTTAGATCAATCATAAGATGCATACAAATACATTTTTAATCAAATATTTTGTCAAATGTCACAGTATTTTTATAGTAATTTTTCTTCTATTTCTTTGGTTACTTAAGGTATATTTCACACATTGATATGTTTTATTAGATAGTACACATATTGTTAATTTACAGAGCTATGACAAAGTAAAATGGATGATTATAAAAAAATAACAACTGCAGTTTCCCTCAAAAATATGTAAGATTGAAGTGCAACCTAATAACAGTCAGGTGCATAGACTGTTGAAAAGAATATACTTTATCTCACACAGCAAATGTTTGCGCAGAAACTTAGAGTAATCAACTGGGTAACTCTAGTTTAATGAAAGTTTGTGAGGATAGGTTTTAATAAGTCCCTTGTATAGTCCAGTGATTAGTGATTGTCAGCTTTGCCTCTTATCCATTTCTTTAGGATGAAAAAGATCATATGGCATTGTAGCAGAGGAGGAAATAAAAGACAAAATATATTGTATGAGTTTTCTTGTATATCTCTGGTATCACTCATCAATTAATGTTATTCAAAATTTACTCTTTTGCATAAAGAATACATTTATTTAAAAACTGGTAAGGTATTTCTGCTAAGATATTAGAGTTTTTTCTTTGTACTACATTTAAGTGTAGGGTACTATAAGTACATTTTTATTTAATTAAAAAATAAACTTTTGAGAATGTTTTTGATCCTATATATATGACTCTGTTTTCAATCAGTTTTTTTTTCCCTCATTGCTTCTATAGTATAATGTGTATAGATACTTGCAAAACAGAATAATTGTGTCATAAATCCATCAGGAATCTGCAGCTTGTTCTTTTCCAATTAATTATTCAATCAGTATTTTTTTTAAAACTCTAGCAGCACAGTTACATCTATACTAATAAAGAATTTTCAGCCTATAATCCAAAACAGAACCTGAATGAATAATGTAATTGAAGTATTACATTACATAAACCACACATGAAAGAATTGCTAATTGCGTTTGATGGTAGGCAATTAATATAGAATTTTAGATGAGTGATTTAAAATGAAACCACAGTTTACAGTTCCCTTTGGAACTAGTGATAACTGGAGGAACTGCACTACTGGCCTCAAATTGGTTTGAAAGAAGAGTGGTCAATACACCCACCCTTAAAAATACCCTAAAATTTATACACTGTACAAAAGAAGCTTCAAAATTGATATGATAGTGGATATTTATGGTCTCATGTGCCGTGGCTCAGTTGAGACGGCCCACACATTTGATAAATATTAATAGCATGAATTTATTACCACAGAGAAATGAGCTCTGTTGGTTCATCACTGCACCCTTAACAGCTATCAGTACATGAACACAAGGTGCAACCGCACTGTCTATTATATGACCCCATTTACTCTCTGAATGGTACTTCATTAAATGGTACCTTTTGGCCATGCTATGGATGGATGAAAATCAAAGTTATCAAGGCTGCGAGTCCTGAATAATGAGTTTCACCCAACCTTGACTATATTCTGATGAGCTGATGTGGCTAAGTGCTGATCCTGGCTTTTACATGCTCCCCTTTAGTTAATAATAAATTCTCCTTTATCAGTTTGTGATTGCACACATACAAACATGGTATGCTTATTATTGCCAGATGGCAGAATAAGTTACTGTGACATTGTAAACATGAGTTGTTCGCACATAAAAAGATGTATTTCTCCTGTTTGATAACTTTTACCATGTTCACAAAATATTTAGAGTATCCTGTCAAATATTCATCAAGATAGATCTTTCATTAATTTGCAATGTTGGCATTTTTCTGGCTTCCAAATGTGCCATTTATTCTGGTTTTTGATTTCTAAAAGTGACTGTGTAACCATTTAGCTCAGTTTTTAAATATGGAGAAATGACTTGCTTTTTCTCTTTTTAAATAGTTTTAACATACAGCTATGAAACATTGATGATATGGTCTACATATAACATTACTAATTATACATTCTGATGTTGATTTTAAAAAATAAAATGTAATTTGCAGCATTACACACATAGATGCATGTGCATCTTTCTTCATTTCTCAAACTAGGTAGAAGTACTTCTGCACATTTGGGAGAAGCTTACAGCAGTGGTTTTGTAAATGTATTAAATGCAGCATTTAGTAGCATTATCTCAGCTTTTATTTATGTATGTAACAAAGAATTCCCAGCCCAGTCTGCTGGCTTAGAGTGCGAACAGAATAACAGTTTGTGGTTTATTGGGAACAGATGCATTTAGGGATGCCTTCAGGGTGCCAGTCGTTATTATTACACTGCTAATGTGCTTCTTCTGGCTGCTGCCCAAGAAAGAAGAACAATTAGCTGGCATATGTTAATTTTTGTTTCCCTAACAAATCTCTCTACTGACTAAATGTGTAAAACAAATCTACAAAGAAAGATCAATCAATGCTGTACACATCATTTTCTCCCCATTTAAAAAAAAGGTTTATCTTAAGAAGTGTATTTGGAATTTGAAAAGGCAGGTGTTGCTAAATTACATATACAAGTTGAATATTCTCTATTTAGCCACTAATAAGTTACTTCATAGAGAAGCAAAACAATTAAAACTAGTTTTCTTGCTTGGTTGCATAGATTACTGCATAAACTGAAAGATCTGTAGATTACCTCTTATGAATATCATTTAAGTACATGGCAGAAATCTTTTTATGTGCTGCCCTATGTAAAAATTTTGCTAATTGGATTCTATTTATGACAAAGGTGTGTGGTAAATATGACAGAGGTGATATGAGTTTTTGATAATGAAGAACAGGGCTTTTCTGAGGGGAGTAATGAAGGGCACGCTGTTAAACAGCTTGCATACATTCTCACCTTTTTCCTTTTTTCTACCCTGACACCCACTTTCCAGGGTACATCAGCATTAAGTGACACTGTAATCATAAATTGAAAATGATACTTCCAGAGGAATTGGCAAACTTGACATTTCATTATATTTGTTAACACATGCCACAAATGATTGTTAGTGAGGAAATTCCATTTTCCTCTCTCCATCTCCAATCAGATTTAATTTGAAAATTTTCAGCCTCCTCCGGCTAATTTGCAATTAAGACAATTTTGTTTGAATATGTAGTAATGTCATTACCATTCCACCAAATTAGCAAGGAGACTAAAGGTCAGTGTAAAATTTTCCAGCTGGCTGGAGCCTCTCAGCTGAGACTTGGGACTATGGAAAAAAAATTCTGGAAGCAACAGAACACCAACTTATTTTAAGTCCTGTTGATTGAAAACGTTGCACCCTTCATTATTGCTGTTGTTGTTGCTTCACTGGGGGCTGGACCTATTTAACAACAAGGGCAGTCAATGATCGGCAGCTGGCTTTTATTTAAGGAAATGCACTGTCACTGAAGTCTGGTAGGACAAGAAGGAGTTAGTCCTAAGAAACATTGCCATAGATTATTAGATAACCTCTACCAGCAGCCTCTAATTAGAGTTCTTATGATACAATTTCATCCTGTAATTAGTTGAGATTGGCTGCTTCCTTTTGCAGCTTATTAGTGGCAACACAGCTGTAGAAGTGAATCCACTCTCATTTGTCAAACCTTTTTAAGTCTTTTTCTCTTGTCTCTACCTTTCTTCTGCCCATCTCTTGGGTCTTTGCAGCTAAATCTGGTGTCTAGTGTCACCATCTCGAAGAACATGTTGGAGACATCCCCACAGAGCTTACCTCAAACCCCTACCACACCAACGGCCCCAGTCACCCCGATTACCCAGGGACCCTCAGTAATCACCCCAGCCAGTGTGCCCAATGTGGGAGCCATACGAAGGCGACATTCAGACAAATACAACATTCCCATGTCATCAGGTAGGATATGAATGCTCAGTAGAGCTCTTTTACTTTGGGAGAGGAAAAGTAGCAAAAACAACTGTACAGGAGCCATTCCAGAGCACATGGAAACTGGAGTCATGATTTATGGTGTGATAATGGTCTTAGTCCTGGTAAATGTGGGTAGG